>CAMXCT020006235.1:362500-425481 GCA_947184155.2 Cladocopium goreaui
CTTCAAAGCTGCGGGCAGTCTACAACCGAGGCTAGTCAGTTTCTTGGTCAATCGCGAAGTGGAGAAAGAACACAAGTAGAACACAAGCAAAGTTAAGCAAAACCAGAAACTCTGAGACACCAGAGCGTCCAGGGCGTTTGGGTATGGTTCATCCTTTCTTGCGCCCAAGCATTGCAGCCACCAGTAGGAGAACAAAAAAAACATTCCAACAACACGTTTTTCATACGGCACTGTTTCTGTTTGTTTTGGTGGCTGCAATTGCTGTAATGAATTCAATCTATATATTGAATTTGTGCTGGAGACAAAAGAAAATTGCGGAAAGCGAACATAACTCTCGCCAAAGGCTACGCAACTACGACTTTGTCGAGCCGAGCAAAATCGTCACATGGAATGCGAACGTGGTCGTCCAAAACGTGGCCTCTCTGGAGGTTGTGCCGTGGTGTAGGGCAAGTTCATGATACCCAGCTCTTCGGCACCTGCCAAACAATTTGGCGCACGCCAGGGACGAAGGCAACACAAGTGATAGTTTGAGCAAACCTGCTGGCCCGCGAGCACAGCTTGTGGTATTTTAAACGACAAGAATATGTGTGTGTGTGTGCGTGCATGTATATGTAACGCACAAAACACACTGAGCAGTCTCAGAAACCGTCTTGCACAAATCTATTTCTGAACCGAACCGTTCATACACACTGTATACTCTGTATACTAGGTATACTAAGTATACTAAGGATACTAAGGATACTAAGGATACTAAGGATAACTGAGGATACTGAGGATACGGTCAAACGCCATCGTTTGCCCGGACCGGGAAGGATCACCATCGTCATCATGATCATCAACACCTGAGAAGAGGGGACGAAAGCCAGGGTCAAGTTTGAACGGGGACAGGAGAGTGGAGAGCATGGGAGGGAGTGCGGCGGGGGGTTGGTGGGGGCATCGGGGGAGGGGCGGAGGGGCCGGCGGGGTGGAGCTCCTGGAGAGAAGGAAGGACAACACTCTACGCTTTACACTCCACACCGCACACTCTACACTTTACACACTCCACTTGACACTTTACTCCTCACTCCCTGCTGCACACTTAGCACTCCACGCTCCATACTTTACACCCCCTTTACACCCCACACTCTACACTTTGCACTCGACACTTTATACTCTACACTCGACACTCTACGCTTTACACACCACACTCTACACTCTACACTCTACACTTACACTCCACACTCTACACTTTAAACTTTACACGTGACACTCTACACTCCCACACCTTACACCCTTCACCCTGCCGGCTCCTTTGCTTCCCAACAGCTACCTAAAAGAGCCTCACTCCACATTGCCTGCTCACGTCCCAAAGAGCCCGCCCAAGCCACCCTCTTGGCCCTCCAACTTCCCACCCATCGTACACCCCACCCCAAAACTCCAATCCGTCCCCTTTGTTTGTTCCTTCCATTCCCTCTCTTTTTCCATTTCGCTTTCCACGTTTTTCCATTGTTCTGTTCTGCTTTGACTCCATTCTTGCATCCTTTTACCCTCCATTCCACCCACCCCAAATGCACTTCAGAGGACGGACCAGGGGGGATCGAACCCCACCGTCACCCACTTGCCACCTGGTACATAAGCCGCAAAATCGACCACGGTGGCCACCCTAATTAGGTGGGGAAAAGCGTGAAATGCGTCTGTTTGGAGACGACCGCCCCCCAGACCCCCTATTCTCACTTCGTTCGCAATGACCAACTTCGCCATGCTTGACAGCTGGCTTTCGTAATCATGATCATGATCGTCATCATCATCATCATCACCATCATCACCATCATCATCACCATCATCATCATCATCATCATAGGCATCACCATCACCATCACCATCATCATCATCATCATCATCATCAAGCCACCCAACCTACATGATAATGTCATCAAAGCGTCAAGGGTCATGGGGAAGATTCTTGCGTGTAACGATGAAGAACAAGCAATATACCCCCCAAACCCCCCCAACCCAAATGGTAATGATATGTATCTTTCAGAGGTCATGGGGACGAATCTGGGATGTCGTGATGAGGAACAATCAGGATACCCCCCCAACCTAAACGGTAATATCTTTCAGGCGTCATGGGCAAGATGGTAACCTTACAATCATACAGGTAACTTGTTGTCTGATGTTTTCTTGAGAGGGCCGCTGCAGGGCCAACCACTACACACAATAGCGTTCACATCCCAAACTCCCCAACTCATTTTTTGACATTACCCTTCAAGTTCCACGCGCGCGCCCAACGGTACAAGCAGCTGTTAGATTTAGAAAGTAGGAGGTTGTATTTCTTCAGTGTGTGATAAGAAGCGGGATTACTTGTGCAAAACTCATTCAGCCCTGTTTGTGAGACTTTGCTCACTGGGATGTGAAAGTAGCCATAGCAGGGGACATGACAATGAGCTGGTCCACCCGCTTGAATTGAAATTAAGCTGGAAGGGGAAACTGGCCAGGCGTCGATTTAATTTTGTTTGCGCCTTGAGCTTCATGCGTTTCACGGGATTGCTGGACAGAACGCTCTCCAATCGCGGCACCAAACGCATATTTGGGGCCATGTTGCAAACCGAAGGGGTACGTGGCAGGGCCAGCAAATGGCCCTTCCAGAGCGTCGGAGCAAAGCAGCTCACGCGCAAACCGCAAATTCAAGTCGGGACGTCCCGGATCGAAATGCCCCAAGGCTCCAGAGAAAAACTTGAAACAAACAAGCTGATCGCACCCTAAAAGTTGGTTTTAATCAGCCTTGGCGGTGGGGCTTCTGCAAATTCAACCCGGGACGTCCCAGCTTGAAATTCGGATTTGGGTGCTGGGGGTTGCTTTAACACAAGCTTTCCAAGGATAAATTTTGGCAAGGTTTTCTTAGGCAGCCGTCAGTGCACAAAGGTCAAGGACACTGCGCGTCCATGTGTGCCCACATTTGATATGTAAGGACGTCCTAGTTGTGAATTTGACTGTCACTTCAGCCTTTGCGAGCCCGACATTGCCCGACTACGTCCTTCATTATATAAAGAATTTCTGGCTGAAACTGATCACAAGAACAATATCCGGGGGCTTATAAGAAACCCGCAGGTGCAAGAAACAAATCGGCACACCTTCGACGCCCTTTACAGATCCATTTCAGACACTGTAGACGTACGATGCATACACTCGCAAAAAGATTTTGGCTTAAATGCTGCTCAAGATCCAGCAAATACTCTCATGGGACCTTATCCGTTCAATTTGGACGAAACTTAGTCCCACGCAAGTGCGCCACGGAAGTGAAGTGTGTGACATAATGCCTTTTGTTGGCCCTGCAGCGGCCCTCCTAAGAAAAGATCAGTTGTAGCCGCATCTCTTAATGTTTCCGTGAATATTCCGGGCTACTGTCCTGACCCACTGAACTTCTTGGCACAATCCCACCGCTGCGCGGGTGAGACGGGCCCGCTCTACTGGCATGAACCAATCCAACAAGAGCTGCCAAGCCTTCATTCCCTGTGGGCCGCGACTGTATGTTACTGCGGCATGGCGAAGTGTCAATGTTGCCAATGAACTTCAGATATGGATGAACATTGAACCAGCATGATTAACTAGTCGGTTTTTAAAACGGAACAGAGACCCCACATGGTATTATCGAAGGAAGTTTAGAAGTCAAACTTCCGACAATATGGACAGATGAAAAGCAGAGCTGGGCAGAGGCAGAGAGAAGAGAAGAGTAGAAGAGAGCAGATCAGAGAAGAGAAAGAGTCGGAAGAAAGAAGATGCAAATGCGCGAAAAGGTAGGAAAGTCGCGAAACACTGTGTTTTTCCAATGATTTGTGGTTCCGGAGGTCGAAAAGTAGGCTCGCTAAAACGGCGGGTGCGGAGCCATCTGGCCAGATGAGAGATGAAAAAGTGCACGCCATTGTGGCGCGAAGCACATTTGTAAGTGAAAAAGTCAAAAACACCTCACGTTCGGACCACTTTTGGAAGTTGCGATGTCGAAAAAGTGCACGCCGTTGTGGCGCGAAGCACATTTCGAAGTCAAAATGTACAAAACACACCAGGGTCGGACCACTTTTGGAAGTTGGGATGTCGAAAAAGTGCACGCAGTTGTGGCGCGAAGCACATTTCGAAGTCAAAATGTACAAAAACACCACATGCTCGCGCCACTTTTGGAGGTTCAGATGTCGTTTCGCGTGGCAGGCGCAAGGAGTTGTGCACCTTGTCAAAAGTGAGCAAAACGTGAGGGTTTTGTCGCATTTCCAAAAACCATGGCAGGCGTGGGACATTTGAAGAGGATCTGCAAAGATGCATTTTCCGTGGCAGGCGCAGTACAAAAGACATGTTCATGAGAGATGTTTGGAGGTCATGGCGTTGATTTCCTGAGAGGGGTTGCATTTTGGAGCATCAGATCTGTAGGTTTGCTAAGATGATTTTGCGTGACAGGTGCGGCACTTCGTAAGGCAGGCGCAGTGCTTTAGACAGGTGGAGTGGAAAAATCGCAAAACGCATTGGTACGAGGCTATCAGCGCTGCACTTAACTTTCCATTTTTGAAGGAAGTCTCGCAGAATTGCTTTGTTTTTGACGTTGTCAAGTTCAAAAATTGAAGAAGTCTCGCAGAATTGCTTCGTTTTGTATGTTGTCAAGGTCAAAAACTGCAGACATCTCGTAGACTTGTTTCGTTTTTGATGTTGTCAACGTCGAAAAATGAGGAAGTCTCGCAGAGTTGCTTCGTTTTTGATGTTGTCAACTTTGAAAAATGAGGAAGTCACGCAGAATTGCTGCGTTTTTGATGTTGTCAAGTTCAAAACTTGAGGACGTCTCGCAGAACAGCTAGGTTTTTAAGCTTGCAGATAGACTGGTAGATAGACAGTCAGTCAGACAGACAGAGAGAGAGAGAGAGAGATAGATAGATAGACAGATAGATAGATAGATAGAATAGATGGATGGATGGATGGATGGATGGATGGATGGATCCATGGATGGATCCATGGATGGATAGATAGATAGATAGATAGGTAGATAGATAGGTAGATAGGTAGATGCGTAGATAGATAGGTAGATAGGTAGATAGATAGATACACAATCAGATAGACAGATGAGATAGACAGATGAGATAGATAGGTAGCTAGTTCAAAACCTGAGGACATCTCGCAGAATAGTTTCGTTTTCAAGCTTGGAGATAGGCAGGTAGATAGACAGACAGACAGACAGACAGACAGGATAGATAGATAGATAGATGAATGGATGAATGGATGGATGGATGGATGGTTGGATAGGTAGGTAGGTAGATAGATTAGATAGATTAGATAGATAGATAGATAGATAGATAGATAGATAGATAGATAGATAGATAGATAGGTAGATAGCTTAGATAGCTTAGATAGCTTAGATAGCTTAGATAGCTTAGATAGCTTAGATAGATAGATAGATAGGTAGATAGATAGATAGATAGGTAGGTAGATAGATAGGTAGATAGGTAGGTAGGTAGGTAGATAGATAGGTAGATAGATAGGTAGATAGATAGATAGGTAGATAGGCAGGTAGGTAGGTAGATAGGTAGGTAGATAGGTAGATAGATAGGTAGATGGATAGATGGATAGATGGATAGATGGATAGATGGACAGATGGACAGATGGATGGACAGATGGATGGACAGATGGATGGGCAGATGGATGGACAGATGGATGGGCAGATGGATGGACAGATGGATGGACAGATGGATGGACAGATGGATGGACAGATGGATGGACAGATGGATGGACAGATGGATGGACAGATGGAGATTAGATAGATTAGATAGATTAGATAGATAGATAGATAGATTAGATAGAGATAGATTAGATAGATTAGATAGAGTAGATAGATGAGATAGGTTAGGTAGATAGAGATTAGGTAGATTAGATAGATTAGATAGATTAGATAGATTAGATAGATTTAGATAGGTTAGATAGATTAGATACATTAGATAGATTAGATAGATTAGATAGATTAGATAGATTCGATAGATTCGATAGATTGATAGATTCGATAGATTCGATAGATCCGATAGATTGGATAGATTGGATAGATTGGATAGATTGGATAGATAGATAGATAGATAGATAGATAGATAGATAGATAGGATTAGATAGATAGATAGATAGATAGATAGATGGATGGATAGATAGATAGATAGATAGATTAGGTAGATAGATAGATAGATAGATAGGTAGGTAGGTAGATAGGTAGATACATAGATAGGTAGATAGATAGATAGATAGATAGGTAGATAGATTAGATAGATTAGATAGAGATTAGATAGATTAGACAGGATAGATAGATAGATAGATTAGATAGATTAGATAGATTAGATAGATTAGATAGATTAGATAGATTAGATAGATTAGATAGATTAGATAGATTAGATACATTAGATAGATTAGATAGATTAGATAGATTAGATCGATTAGATCGATTAGATAGATTAGATAGATTAGATAGATTGGATAGATTAGATAGATTAGATAGATTAGATAGATTGGAAAGATTAGATAGATTAGATAGATTAGATTGATTAGATAGATTAGATAGATTAGATAGATTAGATCGATTAGATAGATTAGATGAATTAGATAGATTAGATGGATTAGATAGGTTAGATAGATTAGATAGATTAGATAGATTAGATAGATTGGATAGATTAGATAGATTAGATAGATTAGATAGATTAGATAGATTAGATAGATTAGATAGATTAGATAGATTAGATAGATTAGATTAGATAGATTAGATAGATTAGATAGATTAGATAGATTAGATAGATTAGATAGATTAGATCGATTAGATCGATTAGATCGATTAGATAGATTAGATGGATTAGATAGATTAGATGGATTAGATAGGTTAGATAGATTAGATAGATTAGATAGATTAGATGGATTAGATAGATTGGATAGATTAGATAGATTAGATAGATTAGATAGATTGGATAGATTAGATAGATTAGATAGATTAGATAGATTAGATAGATTAGATAGATTAGATAGATTAGATCGATTAGATAGATTAGATAGATTAGATAGATTAGATAGATTAGATAGATTAGATAGATTAGATAGATTAGATAGATTAGATAGATTAGAGTAGAGTACAGTAGAGTAGAGTAGAGTAGGGTAGGGTAGGGTAGAGTAGAGTAGAGTAGATTAGATAGATAGATAGATAGTACATAGATAGATAGTTCGATCGATAGATAGATAGATAGATAGATGAGATGGGTGGATGGATAGATAGATAGATAGATAGAATAGATGGATGGATGGATAGATAGTTAGATAGTTAGATAGACAGATAGACAGATGAGAGAGAGAGATAGATAGATAGATAGATAGATAGATAGAGAGAAAGATAGATAGATAGATAGATCGATCGATCGATAGATAGATCGATCGATAGATAGATCGGTAGGTAGGTAGGTAGATAATCAGAGAAAGAGAGAAAGAGAGAGAAAGAGGCTTCGCTCTGCCATCCGTGATTCACAACAACCAAACTCTCCTATAGGTTTCCTATTTTTGAAACTTCCGCCACAACCTTGTGCGGTACTACTGGTACGTATCTAATCACAATAGAATTTCCATGCGTCTTTATTCTAATCCGATCCCAACATATTGATCATGTTTTGCGGATCAACATGTATGTCAGCGCGTAAGGATACTAAGGATGCTAAGGATACTAAGGATACTAATATATGATATGCGCAAGATGCGTACACATGTCTAATGCTTCCTGCTCCAGCAGCCTCGATGCAGCACACAAATATACACAGGCAGCACCACACAGCAGTATCGAAAGGATTTGGTGCCAAACCATACAGTCAACAATGTCAACGATGTCCGGGTTCTCGTGTACAGGAGAATCCAGACAGAAACTGCCAACATCGTCCACAACCAACAACACGTCTGCGCACAGTATTTGTATGAGTAATATAGCCTGTCACAGACCCAGAATGTTTTGTTTTTTCTTGTAAAGAAAGGAGGTGGAACTGCCTCAGGCAAAGCATCCATTCTAAGGGTATTGCTGTTGATTGCCAAGATCTTTGCCATCTGTTGCTGCGCCGAGGTAGTTTGAACTCAGGTAGAATGATCATGGCAAGGAGCAAAAAGGAAGTGCAGACACATACAAAAACAAGATGCAGCCCACGAACCCGAATGCTCACACGTATGTATGTTAATGGTACAGATGTCGAAACACATGGATATGCAGTCACGCAGAACACTTTTCTGCAATAGTTTATTTGGACAGTCTTATACATATTTCCCCTGTTACCAGTCTGCGGTGTGGAGTGGAAAGTGTAGAGTGTGGAGTGCGGAGTGGAAAGTGTGGGGTGTGGAGTGTAAAGTAAGGAGTGTGGAGTGTAAAGTGTGGAGTCGGGAGTGTAGAGTGTGTAAAGTGTAGAGTGCGGAGTGTGGAGTGTAGAGTGTAAAGTGTAGAGTGTAAAGTGTAGAGTGTGGAGTGTGGAGTGTAAAGTGTGGTGTGTAAAGTGTGGAGTGCGGAGTGTAGAGTGGAAAGTGTAGAGTGTGGAGTGTGGAGTGTGGAGTGCGGAGTGTAAAGTAAGGAGTGTGGAGTGTAAAGTGTAGAGTGTGGAGTGTAGAGTGTGGAGTGTGCAGTGTAGAGTCTAAAGTGTAGAGTGTAAAGTGTAGAGTGTGGAGTGTGGAGTGTAAAGTGTAGAGTGTGGAGTGTGGAATGTAAAGTGTTGAGTGCAAAGTGTAGAGTGTAAAGTGTAGAGTGTGGAGTGTGGAGTGTAAAGTGTAGAGTGTGGAGTGTGGAGTGTAAAGTGTGGAGTGTGGAGTGTGGCCACGTCTTCCACGCAAAACGACATGACAACCTGCTTGGAAACCTTCGTGTGAAGTGTAAAGTGTGAGTGTGGAGTGTGGAGTGGAAAGTGTAGAGTGTGGAGTGGGGAAAGTGTAGAGTGTGGAGTGTGGTGTGTAGAGTGTGGAGTGTGGAGTGTAGAGTGTCGAGTGTGGAGTGTGGAGTGTAAAGTGTAGAGCGTGGAGTGTGGAATGTAAAGTGTAGAGTGTAAAGTGTGGAGTTTAAAATGTAAAGTGTGGAGTGTAGTGTAGAGTGTAAAGTGTAGAGTGTAAAGTGTAGAGTGTGGAGTGTGGAGTGTAAAGTGTAGAGTGTGGAGTGTGGAGTGTGGCCACGCCTTCCACACAAAACGACATGACAACCTGCTTGGAAACCTGCATGTGAAGTGTAAAGTGTGGAGTGGAAAGTGTAGAGTGTGGATTGTGGAGTGTAAAGTAAGGAGTGTGGAGTGTAAAGTGTGGAGTGGAGAGTGTAGAGTGTGTAAAGTGTCGAGTGTGGAGTGTAGAGTATAAAGTGTAGAGTATAAAGTGTAGAGTGTAAAGTGTAGAGTGTGGAGTGCAAAATGTGGAGTGTAAAGTGTGGAGTGTGGAGTGTAGAGTGGAAAGTGTAGAGTGTGGAGTGTGGAGTGCGGAGTGCAAAGTAAGGAGTGTGGAGTGTAAAGTGTGGGGTGCTGAGTGTGGAGTGTAAAGTGTGGAGTGTAGAGTGTGGAGTGTGGAGTGTAGAGTGTAAAGTGTAGAGTGTAAAGTGTGGAGTGTGGAATGTAAAGTGTAGAGTGTGGAGTGTGGAGTGTGTAGTGTAGAGTGTGGAGTGTGGAGTGTGGAGTGAGGAGTGTAGTGAGGAGTGTAGAGTGTGCAGTGTGATGTGTAAAATGTAAAGTGTGGAGTGTAGAGTGTTGAGTGTAAAGTGTAGTGTAAAGTGTAGAGTGTGGAGTGTGGAGTGTAAAGTGTAGAGTGTGGAGTGTGGAGTGTGGCTATGTCTGCCACGCAAAACCACATGACAACCTGCTTGGAAACCTGCGCAAAGGAGAGGTTTTGCAGCTGCCCCCATAGACACGGAATTAACGACCCGACGACGACCCGACGAGACACTCGAGGCGAACAAGGGTCCAGCCCCCAGACCCCCAGACTATAAACGGGAACCCTTCGCTGCCTTCGCTACGCATCCGGGAAAAAGTATCAGAGTGTATAATATAGCAATTAAGCGTTTCTTTCCACCAGTCAGAGATGTGCCGATAAATACCCTTTACTTCAATTTTGAATGCAGAGTTGCTAGCACTGCCGTGATTTCTCTCAGAATGAACCCACACGTCTGACTCGTTGCTGCAGGCAACGGTACACACCTGAAAAAGGACAACTGCAATCAGTTCGCAGGAAGGCGATCAGTTTGAACGGAGCCCAATTTCTTTTTGTTCAAATTTGCCCAGATGTGTAAAGCTCCGTGTCAGCTGGCTTTGCGTCGGGAGCAGTTAAACTTGATGCAAAATTGGAAAAGACAAAAGGCAATGTTCAGATTGATCACAGCATTTGGGTTGGAATTGAATTTGGGATACCACGGGCAACCCAAGGTTTCAGCACTAGGACTTGCGGGCAAGAGAGTCTTTGACACCTTTGACATTAAAATATTTACTTTACAATATCTTATTGAGTCTTAGTGTGTTCGCAAAATTTAGTCCCTCGACATGTCTGGACCATCTGGACCCATGATTGCCATGTTTATTGCTGTCTCTGGGCACTGCAAAGAGCAAGGTCGCGATCGAGTTCTTCCAGCTCCAACTCAAAAAATGGGTCGTGAAAGCCTGAACAGGACGAAGAACCGAATCACAAAGGACCAAAAACAAAAACAATGGATCCTTATGAGTCCTTATGTTATCTGACTTTATCCTATCTTCTCATTCTTTTTTTTTCTATATGTTTTTCTTGAGCATATATAGACAGGAAGGCGTAGCTGGTTTAGTCATGCTTAGTCCAACGCACACAGACGTACAGGCTTGAGCTGGGCAATTCAGTCTTGGTTCACATAGGGTGTAAAACTAGTGCTCGTGCCAAGAAGCGGATCCCTCATGTTCCATCATTGAGGCGCTATCTCTTCTAAGCCAATGGTCAGTGCTTCGGAATATTCGATGCAACTCTGAGGTGGAATGGATTCTGTTTCTGCTATTAAAACAATTCCATCCTACGTATGCCCCACATGCCAGACCCCTCATGCTATACTCAGCTGGGTTGCGAGTGCATCAGACAGACTTGAAGTGCCAAAAAAATAAAGAGTTCACGACCTTCACTCAAGTTTTTCCCCTGGCAAATTAAATCTGCTGCTGCTCTGACGTGTTTCCCATCTGAGATTCCGATGTTCTGCTCTCTAGGAGCTTCCTTTATTTTCTCCAGTTCTCATCCCTCATGGTTTCTTTGTCCCGTTCCGCATGTGGTTGCAAATGTTGGTTTTCGGGTCTATACTGAGCCGAGCCAAGATTGATCATTTCCGACCATGTGGCAAGACATACCTGTCCAACTATCACAAACACCCACCCTCAGGCCATTTACTAAACTATTGATGTGGGAAAAGCATTGGCTCTCAACTAGATTGAAAACACATGCACATATTGTCCTTCGGAACTGCAGCCAGGTGGCTTGACTTGTCTACTTGCGCCTTGGTGCATTCCTCCTGAGGCAGAAGATTGTTTCAAATCAATGTATATGTGCTACTTGTACCCGAAATATTCTGTACTTTACTACGTTATTACGTTACAGTACTTTGTACTGCTTCGTACGACATATGTATACAGTATACACTCCAAGCGCTGGGGACAATATTTCTTCTTGGTGTCTTATTCATCAATTCGGCACAAACAACAATATAATATTAATAATATGTGCAGCTCATGTCCGCAGACAACGACAAATGAAAGCAACACAGTTAGTCAGCTTCATTTTCAGTCCTTGGCAGTTTCCAGATCATTCTTGGCTTGGCCAAGTTGCTCCTACAGGAAGCGAATCCTGTGCTACGAATCGATGCTACTCATTGCAATTATGCATATTGGAATGATATCCAACGATTTCTGTGTCGAACCGAAAGGCTTCTGTTCAACCATTGTGGCATATTTAATATAGCAACTTTTCACCCAAAGTCCCCAAAAACGAATGTACCCTCCATTGAGTTTGGCCACAGCCGGCTCAGTCCTGCAGATTTTCCACTTGCCCCTTCAACAATCGCACTTCCTGTGCTTGGGTATGAGGGCAACAAGCAGCAAGAAATGCATTGAAGAACTGTGAATTTTTAAACCTGCAGATACTGGTACCTACAGTAGTAGGACATTCCTGGCAACAAGACTTTCTTCTTTGGCCGCTCTCTTCCTGTTCAGCCATCTAACCAGACAGATTTCTTTCAACCCAAATCTCTTAAGTATGGCTAGCTATTTGAACCTCAAAGAAGTAACCCACTGTCCCCACTGGAGCTCCCAAAACACCTGCTCTTTTGTCGGTGTCACCTACTGAGTCCTACTGTAATTTTTTTTGATCCCTCATGCGACTCATGTGACTCGCAAGTGACTCAGTCAACTCGTGTAGTCCGTTTCAGTCCGTGCAGTTGTCCATGCCATCTGTGTTATCGACGCCTTGGAATAGTTTGACTTCAGAGCCCCTTCAGACATTTTGGCCTCCTTGGGCGACACATCAGCAATGCGACAAAATATCATAAAATATCATAAGAAATCACAAGATATGACATGTACATAACGAATCCTTTTGAATGTGAATCCAACATAGTAAGCAATCCAGGTGCCAACAACTTTGCAAAAGCCACTTGGGCTCAATCCAGGTTGGCAAAGTCTCGAGGTTTGGGATTCTTGCCTTGAATCAAGTTGTTGACTTGTCTATAGTTCCACAAAAAGTGCTAACTATACATGCTATACATATATATATATATATGTGTGTGTGTGTGTGTTCCCGTAACAATCGAAAATAGCATTGCGTTAATGCTCAAACAAAGGCCAAGAATAAGCAGCACCATCCTTTTCTTCGTACGCTAGGATGGTGCCTGTGCGGCTGCCACTTCAGGTATGTGACCTATGTCACCAGTGGTCAGTTAGACCACCTGCCATACACTTGGCAAACTGGGTGGTTCACTTGGTTGCGGAGAAGGACACGTTGGTTATTGGGCACCAGGTCGGAGTAGGAGACCTCCGTGTTGATCTGCGGCTGCTTGAGGGGGATGGAGAAGTCAGCCACATTTATGGACGCCGCAGCCTTCATGTTGGCCTCCTGTTCTTCATCCGGAGTCTCCCCTTCCTTCGGTTGGATTTTCCACGTGACCCCCTTGTCCGTGATCATGAGTCTCCAGGTGGCTCCATCCACCTCCTGAGTCATGCCCATGTCCTTCATCTTGTGCATGCGGGAGCCAATCTTGCCGCAAGCCAAGCACTTGCCCTCCGATTGCTGCTTGAGCCATGGGGACGTGCAGGATGAAACCTGAGATCTCAGGGCCTGCCTCCAGGTTGTAGATCGTCGTGGCGTTGACGTCCTCCGCCGAAAGGATCTTTTCGTGCTGCAACTTCTTGATCGCCAGTCCATAGCTCTCAAGGATCCGGTGGAAAGCGGACGAAGTGAGGGCCTCAAGGTCGCCAAAGATGGACAGAAGGTCCCGAAGGTCGCCCAAGGTGAAGTCTCGGAGCATGTTCCTGATATTGCCCGGGACCAGAGGAAGCTCCTGGCCGCCATTGGTGATCCGGTAGGTGTCGACAGTGACCTTCTCAAAGTCCACCAGGACCTTAGTGTCGCTCCCCGTTTCCTGGCCGCTACCAGCTGGCCCAGGTTGGGTACTGGCACCTTGGTCCACAGGTTGGTCCTTAGTGGCCAGCTGTTGCATGGCCGCAGTCAGTTCAGCAAGAAACTTCTGGAGGTCCACCTTAGTGGTATTCTGAAGCATTGCGTGGTCATCCAGGGGCGCCCCCGAGAGAGTAAGGCTGGCCGCATCTTCCTCGTTCTTGTGGGTCTCCGCAACTTGCTCCGCCATCTGGTAATCCTCGGTGGTGATCTCAATGAGTTGGTCCACCAGTTGGAAGCTGCCCTCAGACAGCATCTCGGAGTCCAAGGTTGATGGGGGGACGTCCACCTCCATCACGTCATCCATCCCAGCGGCAGCAAAGGACTTAGGGGCCATAGCTGAAAAGCAAAGCGTAAAGGCGAGGGTAAGAGAGCGAACTTCAAACTTTCCAAAATCTGTTGACACAAAGCTTGAGCCAAAATGGCCAGGCCATTTTGGCAATATGATTCCGACAACACATTGCTTGCTTTCCGCAAGCTCCACGCAAGTACAAAATATATATATATACATAAACATATCCTCTACATATGGAGTCAGAAAGTCCCATGCTGGAAGAGTGTTTGGCGTGCCCCCAAACGTCACCTGTGCTACTTCCTTCGTATCTCCTTTCCCTGGCCTTTCCCTCCTTCCATATCTTCCATATCTTCCGTATTAAGAATTGGTTCGACTTTGTCTTGATGCCCTTTTTCGGTTGCCTCCACGGCCTTCTGCAAGTTTTGCCTTTCGCGCTCTCGGTGCTCGTCGTTAGGTCGAGCTTCACAGAATGCCTCCACGGCCTGTGAACGTGGCTGTGCAAGACTCGATGAGACTGTCCAAAGGCGGGGATCTGCAATTGGTGCATTCAACTTGCGATTCCCTGAACCACACAAAAATTGCATTGGCGCACTGCCTTAGCAGGAGAACTTTCATTCGGCTGAGTCAACTTGCTGAATCGGGGCAAGCTGCTGAACCGGACTGTGTCCCTGAGTGCGTCCCTGAGTCACTGAGTCAACCGTCCACCTGCTTTTCGTTTATTCTGGCATGTTAAAGCTTTAAGAACGTTGGCCATTGACCCCGGAAATCAAGCTGCGTCCATGTTGGAGCTTCAAAATCTGACACAGAAGTCTCCCTCGCTGTGGTCGTTCGCTATGACTAGCTGGCTAGTCCCGGCTAGTCTGTGTTGAAGACCCTTGCAGCGCAGCCTGCTTCAAGGCAATATTTGGCTGCAGAGTGCGGCTGCTCAGCGGAAGCTGGGTCATAGGTGCCAGCAGGTTGGGTGGCATCTTCCTCACAACAGCAAATGTTCAGCTTTCAATGAACACACTCTCTTGCAGAATTGGTTATTCATTCATCCTTTGTAAGCCCCAAGGGCTGCAAGATTGACCGAGGAAACTGTTGTCTTCATAAATACTGTGTTCAATGGTTTCTATTCCCCTCAGTCTGTCGGACACATCTCAAAGAAGCAACCAGCAATCGGACAGTTGTCAACAGCTGAATGTCATAGAAATGCCACAGTGAAACATTCAGCTGTATGTCTATGTTTGCCTAACAAGCCTTCCCAGTATGTTGCTTTTGACACTTCCACAGAATCATGCCAGGGGCAATCAAATAGCTGTAATTCATGTCCAGCCTTTGGTTTGTGCATAATGCGCATGGTTGCGATATGTTGCAATGTGTAGTGTATGTACATTACAAGTGCTTTATGCAACTTATGTTTGTCCCATATGCAACGCAAATTTGGGCCTGCTGTGCGGCGCTATGTTGCCAGGCACGCGGTAGAATTCGGTCACCCTGCACACAAAGCAGCTTGAGCGGCCTTGTGAATTCAAAAGATGCTCTGTCAAAAACTCAAACATAACATACTTACTTTATAACTCTATATATATAACATACCTCCTATAACAATGCCAAAGCCAAGACACTTGGAGGGGCAGGGAACTAAGTCTTGGTGTATTGGGGTCATTGAAGCACAAGTCCAGTTGAAGTGATCATGGGCATGCTGCCAATGCAAATGAAAGAGATTGAGTGGGGTAGACGCAACAGCCCTGGTCAAAACATGCTTGACTGAGATCGAAGAAACATGCCATCCAAACAGGAAAGACCGCAAAGACCACAACTCACGACACCCACCTTGTTTCATGCACCTTGAACCACTCTTGAATACAGCCCCGACAATAGGAGTGGCCATCCTCCGTGAAGACAGGATCCTGCCAACAGCAAGATGACATTGCGGGTCAGCCATCACGCGAGTAATCACTCATGGCAGAAGGGTGGAGAATGGGTAGAGGCTTGTGGAAGAGTTTGTGTCATTGATTTTGCAAATGTGACAAGTGGTGACAAGCTCCTTGAAAATCTCCCGGCAGATAACGCACTGTAGTCCATGTGGAATGGGAAGCCTTGAAAATACACACGCTCTGGACCAAGCCCTATCGCAAGCAATTCTATGGAAGTTTTACGAGTCTTACAGTACGTTCAGACCTTCAGCGGGCCACTGCGTGCCACTGGTGACAATGGACGAAGCTGCCAAGTTGCAATTGCTCGTCAAATGACGCAGGTCTCTGCTTTGCCTCACTCAAAAACTAAAACCAAGATAAGCAAACATCCTCTTGTGCAGGCCTTCGCCAGTTGTCTTCACAGGGACACATATTCTTTTGGCCAGCTAGACAGAGTCGGGTACCCAACTGAGGCCAGCTATGGCAGAGGTACATGTAGCAACTCGATAATTGGCAAGCCTTCGGTGTGACTATCCAAGATGAATTGTTATAGACTCTGAGTATTGTCGACTTCTTTACAATTGACGAAGTTCTCAAACATTGTTGACGCAGCGCTTGTTTCCAGTTCCTGACGGAAATCAAACCACATTAAAACCCTGCCCACTGCCACAGCCATGAATATGTCCCCCATTTTCGTCAATTTGTTCAAATTCAAACCATCATCGAATCAATACAAATGAACATTTTGATCTCTTTGGAAAAGCCACCTTAACTGCTGTCTTGACTTTGGTCCTTGGAGCAACTTTTGCCTTTGCCTCGCAGAGCAACTACCGCACCAAGCAAAGCTGAGGGGACGCACAGACGAGGCAAATGGAAATGCCTATGGATTTGAGGAATTGCATAAACTTGGTTTGAATCGTTTATAAACGTTTGTATGTAAATATATTATATATATAAATGAAATGCCTTGCCGTTCTCCGTTCTGATGGAGTGTCATGGAGGAAACATCGCGCCTGGTTCGTTCCCACTGTCGGGGCCGAGCGCGTGTTTGTCAAATTCCTTGCACTTGCCTGGCTTTGGAAGAAAATAAAATGTTTGGACTATTCTAGTTGTTCCTCGTTGTTTTGGAGATTTCCGAGGTAGAAATGATAGAAACACATACTTTTCAAGTCTAGTCCAGCATAGTCCAGCTATGTACCTGACGGCATATGAATATTGTGGGTACATTTTGTGTACCAGCGTTACATCTGGACAGGGTTAGGACATGATTTTTTCTGATGCTAAAGCATGACCCTTCATCTGACGATGCAACAACAAACCGTGACAAAATTCGAACAACTGTCCAGATCTTGTGCTCTTGTGTGGAATCATACCCCTGACTATATGCATAAAATCGTTGAGTACCTTAACTGCCAACATTGAAAAACGTTTTGAAGCGCTGAATCCGATGTTCTGTTGCAGTTCTTCCAGCTCATTCTGCTCCTTATGTGGCGGCCATTCCCCGGCATGCCTGACTTCTATCTGCGCTCCTTGACATGTGCGAAATTCCACTGCCTCTGAACAGTACCAAAAGCGGCGGCAAAACCACTTGCATGTGGCAACAGGTGTGATAGTGATCGCCTGTGGCACCCCCTCCCTTTGTTGAATAAGATGAATCCAAAAAAAAATATTAAATACACTCATTGGTTGGCCTATGTTGGCCTGTTTGTTGTAGAAACCCATTTTGCTACATGATTCATCAATATTCATCATGGCATTTGTGTCTGTGTGCATATCGCGTGAATGACTGCGATAGGCAATGCATCGGACCTGCTGCAGCGGGAGCTGTCAACCCTCCGTTCCTAGAGATTCCTACGGTGCGACAATTTCGAAAGAGTGTTGCCAGTGCATTGCCAAAGTAGTATTGCAAGTACCACATCTTGGATCTTGACGAGTACCAACCTGCCACCCAAGAACTTGACTGTCTGCCACAAATGGCCCGGCGGCAGCAGAAAATGGCAATCCAAGAAATCCAAGAACACATATACTTTTTGGAGTCGCTTAGCAATCAAACCGATTGAATTCCGCCGGCCAACCTTCAAGTTGGAATAAGTTGGACCTACAAAGGACTTTTCTGTGGTGGATTCATTCTCTTTTAACGCTGAATGGCAGCGGCAATTCCCAACAGATAAGATTGAAAATTTGACAAGGAAACACGGAAAGTAAGCGGCCAAGATGGAGAGTGGAAGAGGTTATATAGGTGGCATGTCATACCAACCAATGATGATGACGCTCGGGTGGCATTGTTGCAATGACCAATATGGTTGGTAAATACAGCCGGCAATGCACGCGTGGTTCAGCGTTGGATGTGAACAAATTGGATTGGAGGCCTACATTGGGAATTCAATATGATTGGGGGAAGAGGATTGAGATATCCAATTATATAAGTGGATTTTATGGAAACGCTTGGGTACTACTTTACCTAGAAACAAAGTGTAATAATTTGGTGAGTTTATCGGGATCATTATGGTATGTATAGTCGGCATGGAATTTACTTGGCAGTCACCGCAAAACTTGAAAGCAAGAATGGCTATGATATATTAGGAATTGCCATAACCTGGAACGGGTCTTGGCCCAACATGTCCCAAAATGCGAGCCACTGTCACCTATCATGTTAATTAACCATTTCAACCCTTGGTTAACCAGTGGTTTGGATCCTTTTGGAGGAGAGGTGGGTTTCCTGTACCAATCCTTCGCCATTGTTTCACTTCACCCGCGGTTCATAATCTCTGTGCCAACGAATTGGTTCAAGGGAAAACTGTTTTCTTTTGCTGTTTTGCCATCAAAGACAGGGGGGTTCCGTGAATTTGTTCCGGCCAATTCTGGTGGCAAAACCCAACGGTATGCGGATTTTCCTTGAGTTGAAAGCGCCTCAAAAGTCTCACCATGTTACACTGCTCGATTTGTGCAGTGTCAAGTGACAAACATGACTGCTATGGCATGTACATGTACTGATGCAAGGTGCGTTACATTTCTGCACCCCGCCTCAGACTGTATTTTTAATACTAGTCTGCACATCCCTAGCCTAACCCCTTAGGACTGTTGGTAGTCCGTCTAGTCTCTTCTATTGGGGTATCTCTGCGCCTAAAAATTGCACTGGATCCCACAAATGGTTTTTAGCCTAACCACTTGTGGAACCGCTTCTGTGGTGCTGCCTAGTCCCGCTCAGAATCCTCTCAGAATTCCATGAGACCATCTCTGCTTCCCATTGCATCATCTCCGTCATCACTTGGATCCGGTGGTCCATAGTGAATTGTGGCCCATAGGTCTGGGTCTGACACTTCACATTGCTCTGCATTCTGGTACCTTTGGAACTTCGCCTCATGGCTTTCTTCCATGTTCTCGTCAGAGGAAGTCATAGGGCTGGGTGGAGTTCTGAGTGCAACTCCAATTCCACGGGCCAGCTCCACCACATTCTCGAACCTCTCAAGCTCGAGCAGCTTCACCACATGGTGGAAGATTTGCCCATGGGTTGCAGCAAGGAGCTCACGCTCTACCACCCCATAGCCGTGGGTAGGAGAGTCAACATCCTCGTCCAGCTCATTCTCACCTGTGAGTGAGTTCTGTATGCGCCTCTTCTGACTCGGTGTAGCCTCCAAAAGTTCTGCAAAGCGCTTCTGAAGCCACTCCCTTGACTGGGTGTACTTCCTGATTCTTCCATAGTTGTTGTCTCGCTTTGCTCTTGCAAGTCTGCCCAGCACACGGGCATATGTCAACGTCAGCAACCCCTCCAACGTGTTGGTCTCGTGCGTGACCGCCGGTCCAACTGCAAGTGCAGTTGGTGTAGGAGGCGGCGTTGCCACTGGTCGCAGGAACGGGCTGCGCAACATCCACCATGTATATGCTGCAAGCAACAACGTCCACATGGTCAAAACCAGAAATGCAAATGGATTACTTCCATCATCTTTCTGAGCAGCTTCACTTGTGTCAACTCCCAAGCATCCTCCAAGGCCAATAGTCATAGATCCTTGCAATGCGATCATAGCCTTGTGCGCTGTCACCAATCTCCTCTTTCTTGATTCTTTTGGTTCATCCACTGCATGCGTAGGACTCCATTCATCTGAAGAGATGTCAGACACTACATTCAGCATATCTGTTGCCTGCTGCCTGGTGTCATCGTCAGAGCCCATCACATGATCAAATAGATCCACCAACAGCGTCATGCGTTGTGTGTAGGCCAACGCTCTGCTGTTGTTTCCATTGGAGATTGAGTCTTCACGTCTGCGAAAGCATCTCTCAAACATCCATGAAATCAAAGCTTCAGGACTGAATGCAGGAAAGTCTGGTAGACCATCATTGCTAGATTCAGTCTCGGCCTCACTGCAGGACATTTCCACAGAAGTCAAATCATCATCGCTTGCGCTGGTCAAAACTTCGTTGTGCACCTGCTGTCCATTGCACATCCATAGGAACACCATGTACAAGGTCAGCAAGGTGATCCAGCTCGTGACAATTGTTGCCTGCATTGTCACTCCTTGAAAATTGCAGTCCATGGCTCTACTTGGAACGTCCGATTCGCAACCCTGAAGAAGTAAGCTCAAGGCGCCGATCAACATGTTGATCTGATATCTGGAAGCGCTGTTCTGTTGAGGTTGAGGAACATTTCTGAAAATTCGACCTGGGTCATGTTGTCCCACAAGGTTGTTGTTTGCACTGTCCCAGATACCAAACAAATACAACAATGATTCCAATCTGCTGATGCTGAGTCTTTTCGTGGCTATATCAGATGGATTGATTGCTCCTAAGACTGCTTTAACCATCAACAGTTTTTCACCAACTAAGTTTTGAAGCCAAAGGACTCGACAACTGAGATGTCGCAAACGACCAACTCCACGTCTTGATAGAATTCCACGTGCTGCTGACGAATCGATGTACAAACACATGAGAATGGTTGACTGAAGTACCCATGAAATGATGGCTCTGATGAGAATTGCGTCCATCACCGCGCTGGCTGCTGCATATGTTTCTGACTCTGCGCTGGAAAGTGACACAATCTTCTGTGTTCGGCTGGAGGAGTAGACCAAGCAACCTCCAAAGAAAATGGCAGATCCTGACACTGATCGTCGAGTATCACGGTCTGATGCCCAATCTGCATCACTGAACACTTCCAGCACTGGTTCCTCACACTCATAGTCTTTGATGAGTCCAGAATGGATACCCTTCCATCTGAGAGAAACATGTTGGTCTGCATGACCAGCCAGATATCCAACCAGGTGCTTCAGCACAACCATCGTTTTCTGTGTTGGCTTCGATGAGAACGTTGAAAGATATCTAATCACATACTGACACTGTGGAAGGTCAGGTGAAAGATAAAGCAAAATCCCCACGCATGAACGGTAAATTGATCCATCATGAGCGCTCAGCTCTTCTGTCTTGTCAGGGATCTCAATCTCTGAATGTCCAGGCGATTTCTTGTTCTGCAAACGCTTTGAAAGTTGCAACAACTTGCAAAGTTGGTCCAGGTGCTTTCCATGGATCTTCACCACCATGCGTCCAGATTCTAAAAGTTGGTGGGTGCGCTTGAGAAAAGTCAGTTCATCACCAACGTTGGACATAATCTCGATGGAAACTTCATACCTTGATTGCATGTGTGGGATCAGCTGTTCTGTAATTGCTTTGCGTGACCCAACCACCAAAAGGTCATCCACGTGAATCATCAGCAAGCAATCACCAAGTTTGGAACGTAAGATGGATGGATAAGCTTCAAATTCCTCCATTCCAAGGGTGCTTTCACCAACAAACTTAACCAAATCTCGATGCCACAGAAGGCTGCCATCACGCTGACCCGGGAGAACTCGACCTAAGCTGTATGAAACGCTTTTCCCTGAGGCATCTGTGCAACGTACACGTGTTGGCTGTTCCTGCTTCACTGTCAAGAAAGCGTCTTTGACGTCAATGGCCAACATCATCGTGTCTTGATGCTCTCGCAGGGCCAAAAAGCAAATGGGCAAGATGCGGCTGGCAATGTTCGAAGTAGCCGGTGAGAAAAGTGCTTCTCTGTCAGGCTGCAACCATGTGTACTCCCTTGCAACCAAACGACTACGACGTAACCAGATAGCATTGCCTTCCTTGTCCTTCTTCTCTCTCCAGGTACGCACAAAGCGTGTGCTCAAGCTCTTGGCATCATGAGGCAAATTGTCCTCCTGCAAGACTTGAAGACCAGATAGCCTTTCGACCTCCACTTGATCTGCAATGCTGTCCAAACGCTGAAGCTCATCTGCACTGAGTTCAGGCTCTTGAGGACTGTATGGAAAACTGAGCTCATCTAAGTTGGGTCCCTCATCATCCATGGTCTCATAGGGATCCTCGTTGAGATTCAATTCATGCTGAATCATCGTGTCAACTTCATCAATCTCAAGGTTGACATCAGGTTCAATGTCAAGGTGCTCAATCTTCAAAATCTGCCCCAAAAGTCCAAGATGTCCAGTGTCATCGCGCTTGGCAGCTTTGCTGACAGGCTGCATACTTTCAAAAGAAGCGTCATCCAAAACTTCAATTGCTGCTTCTGACTGTGGCGTTTGTGGAACAACATCTCCATGAGCTGAAGAAGCTTCCACTGCTGTTGCATGAAAACGTTTTGGATCACCACCAGTCACTTCATGTTGTGTGTCGTGTTTGCCAGTGGATTGTGAGGAAGTTTCACCATAGACGGGGGTCTGAGGTACATCCACATTCATAGATTGGGCCTTTGAGTCACGCTTTGCTGCTGCTATGGCCTCATCCAAACCTTCATCATTGAAGATGGGATCTTGTTCACCATCATGCGGCTGCTGAGCTTGACCAAGCAGCCCCGCCTCGGCAGAGATTGCAGTTTCGTCAACATCCTCAAAAGGGTGTGCTCTGGCATACTCTTGAACATCCTTTGCATCTCTGTCTGGCAGTCGAAGGCTGTTGTCAAACGCAACTGCAGGTGGTGGAACAACGCGTTTTGCATGGACAAGTCTGTGCCCCAAACTTGCACATCCATAATTCCAAGGTGAGGCTGTAAGTTCTCCAAGCAACTCCAAATCAAAGGAAGTTGGCAATCTTCTGATGCTGCGTGTAAGAAAAATTCCGTTTGGAGTTCCAATAATGTGAGAGTCATTTGAAATAGCTTTGCTAAGCCACACACCACGCGTCCATTGAGGTAAACCCTTTTGGCTGGTGCGAAGGAATCCCATCACTGCCTCCCCAAACATCGCCATCTTTCCACTGTAAAATCGTCCACAAGCACGCTCATATGCAGTTGTAGCACTCTTCACTGTGAAGTGATTATGCAACCATGACGAATGAACAATGGCCCATGTGTAAACCGGGTGACGACATCCAAAGATTGGCTCTTTGCATCCAGTTTCCCATTCAATCTGAGATACCAGCAAGTTGGCTTTGGCTCTGATCACCTCCACCATTGCCTCTGCTGCGCCGTTTGCCCTGCGGTCTCCTGTTGGAGCAGGTTCAGCATGGGCTGTGATCCTCAACGTTGCACATGCTTTTCGAACTGCTTCAAGCAAAGAAAGAGTTGATGGTTCTGAATCACAACGCAAACCAATTTCAGCGTGACCACAATGGACAATGAAGCGGCACATCTCAGTGACAAGGTAATTGAGGCTTCTGCCACCCTGCTGTTGTGTTGGCAGGGCAATGCACATTCCAGTGTCACGGTCAGTCACAATCAGCACTGTCAACTTGTCTGACTCATCACGCATTCGAGAGCAGTAAAAGAAATCAAATGACACAACGCTATGGTCAGTTGTTTCATGAGTCTGTCTCTTGTGACCATCTTGCTTTGCGCGGTGAGCAACACACAAAGGACACCATGTTTCATAAGGCTCATGCACCAAGTTGTGGGCTTGTTTCATGGACTCCGTGGGCTCAACAGGTTTCTTCTGAGGGATTGCAACACGTTCTGAATCCTTTTTGAGGGTAGCCTCCACTGCATGGGCTTCCATGAGCTCACGAGTCTTCACAAACTCCAACATGCGACGCATACATTCCTTTTTGGAACCACGCTTTGACAAACCCAAAACTTCACATCCAGCTCGAAGAGCTTTCAAAGTGTTGTCACAACTGAGCACCACTCCATCAACTGTCACTGTACTCTCATCTGCAAATGGCACAACGCGTTCCTCATCCAACGGCTCTGCATCAGGCAATTCAGCTGGGACCTCTTGCACAGGTTGTGGGGCATGTTCCTGTTCACCTGTGTCACCATCACCAGGTTCTCCAACCAAGACGTCTGCGTCAAAATGGGGTGCCTGTTCTCCATCTACCAAAGCAAAACCAAGCTGTTCTGAAGCAACGTTGTGGGCATGCGCAATTGTGAGAACTTCCACCACAGATTCTGGGTCATAAATCTCACCTTCCAAGTCTTCCAATTCTGAAATTGGTTCTCCAAATTCAAGCAACTCCCAACCTTGAGCATCTCGAAACACCAACGTTGTTCTGTACCACATCATCTCACCTCCAGGGCAAAGTGTAGTATCCACAAACCTTGCACGTCGAGTGGTCAATGCATAGACCTGTGGATTCACTTTGTTCCATCCAGGGAGCAAACGTCTCAACACTGGCTGCAAATGGATTGCTCTCAAGGCCTTTGGTCCTGGAGCTGTTGAAGTTGGACTCAAACCATCGTCCTCAGAGATCATTCGAATGGAACCTTTCACACAAAGTGAGTTGCGCTTGAAGCTCACGTTGACAAACTTGCCATTCTTCACAAGAAAAACTCCATCACTGAAATGCTGAATCTCCCAGCCTGCTCGAACTATGTGACCAAGTGCAAGCAAAGGACAACTGATGTTTGCAATAATGAAACGTTCACGCAAAATCACTCCATTGCCAAGGTCAACAGTTGCAAGTCTTGTGTCACGTATGTCCAGTTTTCCACCTTGTGCATCAATGAAATCCTGTCCAGCTGTCTCATGTTGACATGATTCACCAACATCAGCGTAAGTCAACGGCAGTGCGCTGGTATCTGCACCTGAGTCCAAAATGATCTCGGCAGAAGAAACACCTGCAAAAGACATCATCCTGACATGGTGCAAACGGTTGGGCTCATCATGCAAAGTTGGTGAACACGTCCAAACATTGTCATCATCACTGCAAGACATGTCAAAATGGGTGACATCTGACTGCTGCAACATTCGAACAAGGTTCTGGCCAGAAGTTTCTGAGTTTGAGAATTCTGTGAGGTCCTCAGTGATCACAGTGCTATCGCTGAAAGCAACACGGTTGACATTCCCAGAAGAACGGTATGTTGAAGAACTGGGTGAATGTTGTGCTGTTCCAACACTACTTGGGCTTGATGCTGCATGTTGAGATGATCCATCAGCTTCAACTTGTCGAACAACACCATTGGCCTTATCAGCCTGAAATTTGCGGCAATCTCGTTTCCAGTGTCCCATGGCACCACAGTAGTTGCATCGGTTAACATCAGCGGTTTTCGACTGTGTTTTCCCACCTCCTTTGGAGGGAGATCCATAACCTTTGCCACTCTGCTGGGATTTTCCCTTGCCTTTGCCACCATCTTTCGATTTGCCTTTGTCTTTTCCTTTCCCTTTCTGTGTTCCTTTGCCTTTCTGTCCCTTTCCTTTGGACTTCCCTTTGACCTGGTTGATCTCCATTGGAACCACACCTGAATCACCAGTCGCATAGGAAGTCACTGAATCAAGGGCTGTACCATTGATGTCAGCCATCACTCTGTCTTTAGACCATGTTGAAGAAATCCTTTCATGAGCAAGAACTTGTTCACGCACTTGTGTGTATGTTGCATCTTCTGTCATTGTCAGCTGTACGTGGCGTTGAACATCTTTTGGCAAAATGCGCACCAACGTGGACAACAAAATGTCAGGAGCAACTTGATGACCTGCACTCTTGGTGTACTCGTCTGACAGTCTTTCCAACAGAAGGATCTGTTCCAGAAGAGTCTTGTCCTTGGTCATCACCGGGAACTGCATCACAGCATTGAGCAAGGCTAAACTGCGGCCTTTGGTGCGTGGCACGTACAAGGCACTCAGTTGCCTCCATGCCTCAAGTCCATTCTGATGCTGCACCTG
Organism: Cladocopium goreaui; assembly: GCA_947184155.2. Classification (NCBI taxonomy): domain Eukaryota; class Dinophyceae; order Suessiales; family Symbiodiniaceae; genus Cladocopium; species Cladocopium goreaui. The sequence continues at coordinate 388,402 of CAMXCT020006235.1, forward strand.
CCTCAGAATCTTCAATGGCCTATGTTTCAAGATTCCACCCAGGATGAGAAAGAGCTTCCTGGATCTCTCCTTCGACGCTTCCCCGGCTGCAGTCTCATTGAAGGTTACTGTCAAACCAGGATTGTCCTCTATGTGCTTGAAGTCAGGCTCATACGCTGGGTCTGCGAAAAACAACCATTGTCTGAAAGAGAATGCAAAGTCCGACCAAAGTGCTTGATCGTCGGCTGAAGTTGCACAGCCAAATTCCTTTGGGCATTGAACTACTTTGCTGGCCTCTGAGAAACCAGTCTTCGGCTGTCTCGACTGCTCATTGGCCTCCTTCAAGGCTATGGCAGCTTGGGATGCTGCTTCAGCAGCTTTTGCCACCGCTTCCAAGATCTGCGTAGCTTGCGTGCCAGACATGTTCACGGCAGCAACAGCTCACCAAATCCAGTAAAAGCGTTAAAATCCCAATGCCAGAAATCCAAGGTCCAATCCAATCGTTGTCTCAGCTCTGCAGTTGTAAATCAAACCAGTCCAATCTGCACGTCCAGGTCAACCCAAATGCAGTCAATGGTCCAGTAAAATTGCAAAGTCACTTCCAGGTTAGTTCACAGGCAATGATTGCAAGAAAGAACACCAAGGGAATTACTATGGCGCTACCTAAAACCCTTTGCTGCAAGTTCAGCAGCTGGTGGATAGGTTTCAGTCCACCTTCGAGCCCTCACCAGAGAGTTGCCAATCTGGATCCTTGGGCTCCGCTACCATGCGGATTTTCCTTGAGTTGAAAGCGCCTCAAAAGTCTCACCATGTTACACTGCTCGATTTGTGCAGTGTCAAGTGACAAACATGACTGCTATGGCATGTACATGTACTGATGCAAGGTGCGTTACATTTCTGCACAACGGTATCATCCATCAACATCATCAGCCGTCCCGCTCGACAGCACCTTCAATTTTTTTTGCCTCAAGCAATGGTCTTGGTCCAGCCTTAAAACAGGCCTCCAACAACGGGGTAGTGCACGCCTTGGATCCTTTTTTTTCTTCGTTGACCTTACTTGTTCCCTTTTTCTGGCGGCTCGACGTTGCTGGCAACTGAAAGCGAACGCAAACAAAAGGCCATCATGGGGTGTGGCATTGGATACCCCTGACCTGAAGTCTGATGCGCACATGGAAATACAGTATATAGCCTTGACACAATAATTTATATGTGGGATTTGTAATATTTTCAACCACCTCTGGGGACCTATTTCTGGGGCGCCGCCACACAACGCCACACAATTCAAAACGATTGCGCGGCGGTTTTTCTACGCTTACAATAGTTTGCCTTGGGCAAACATGCAAGGAACTGGAATAACGGTGCCTGGGAACCTTGGATGCCGCAAGTGTCGCAAGTTGTAGATCAAAACTCACATTGTGGGAGGTTTATTCAAAGAGCAAAATCTTGCCTTGTGAGAAGGGTAGAGAAGGAAAGTGGAAGGTCAACATGGCTAACCATGCAACAATGCTTCAAATGAAAGCCATTCTCTTTAGCAGGATCTCAAGATATCAGGAATATGCCTTTATCAAAAACGGTATTTTATGGTTCTGAGTTTGATATCTCACAGCTACTAGGCACTGCAGGTCAATTGAGCAGCCCAACTAAGCATGGTTGTCTTCATGGAATGAAGGGTGAATGACTCGATTTGATCAGCGGTCATACCCAATTTAGGGGTGCTTGAAATACAATGCCGCAAAGTTTTGAGGCTTTGACCATACGACATAGGGCTGACTAATTTATCATTTTCAAGCAGCATAAAAAGGCTATCTGGAATGTCATCAATGGAATCTTTTAGAGATAACCATAACTAATCGAGAAGGGAAAGCCAAATGGTGAGCCAACTAGATTCAGGGTCATTTAAGGATGAAAGGAACCCATGGTGAGCGATGCCAAAAGGCATTCCTGACCTGCATGTTTTTGTGCGGAACGAAATGCCACGCACGGATGCTTGATCAATGATCATATCACTCCATCGGACATGAGAGGCGTCTGCAAATCTGAGCGATGCCCACACGCAGCATAAAGCTGCACCGACAAAAATTCGAAATTGCAAGGATTCCCAACCATTTATGATGCAACGCTCCCAAAAAAATAACACTGCAAGTGGCAAAGGCAAGCTCTCCTTTCGTTAATGTTCAGCGAAAGTTAGGGCTGATATGGGGCCTGAATACAAATCGGGAAAAGGCAGTTGCAGCAATTTGACACACCAACGCAGGGCTTTGATGCAACTCAATGCAGAAGAGCCTGTCTTAAATTCAGGATCATCTGAATGTAGTCTATCATGGTAATTCCAAAGAATCTCTATGACCTGAGGCATGGTGAGTGACGCTAGGCATAATAACTGATCCAATGCAGCCTGAAAAAATTGCAAGACTTGCGGCAGGTATTTCAAAAGAGTTGTGTCAGCAAAAGGTTCAATCATCTTTTGCAGCATCAGTGTTTCACATGGATAGCCTTGCAATTCCACGAGATGCGGGCTAATATGGCTCACAATTGTACACAATTGCAACCAAAGGACTAAGGCTTTAGACCTATTGTGGGAAGCTTTAGCAGCATTAGTGGTAAAATTAGACGATGGCGAATGCATCACAACTGGCCTGTGCTGACATGGTCTGGCAACGCTGCTTGATGTAGGAAACGTCGGTGCGTTCCCAAAACCTGCATGCATTGGTGCAGATGGTCGCGAGCTGGGGTAGGGCAAACTACGGATGTTAGATTGAAAAACTGGTCGCTGCAATGGCATGGATTGCAATGCCGTTACTGGCGATCTAGGTCCAAAGCTTGGTGCAGGCAATGCTGGATCTTGCGAAACAAAGTGATGAGGTCGAACTTGGCTAATAGGATTACAATCATCCAATCTTCGAAGGCTCAATACCCGATTATGAGCAGGGGTGGGATTCTCAGGCCTAGGGATAAAAGCAGGCTTTGGGAACTCTGGAACATGTGCTGGGTCAAAACGCTTATAGCGTTTGACATAAATCCTCTGCTCTGCCATGGCTCGAATCTGCTAGAAGGTGAGGTGCAAAATGAAAGCTGTTGGAAAAGGAATCCAAGCAAGACAAAATTAACAACAAGAATTAAACGCATAAAATGAGCCAATGAAAGTGCAGAAACATAGAGAAGCATTGAAGCTGAATAGATAGTTTCTTCCGATTTCAGCATACAACCAGTGCGCCAAAGCATGGAACACCTGGGCCATTGCATGGCATGGAACTGACTGTTGGCACCTGCCAAAACTGTGAGCTGAATAGATAGTTTCTTCCACCCCCGCTATGCTATGCTGCAAGTGCTGTGAGCTTTGAACCAAAAGAGTTCAAACATCAAACATCAAAACAACGTGAACAAGTACACAAGTAATTCTCCTCTTCTCCAAGGATACCCTGTCAACTATGAGTTGAAGGTTTTTCGGCCCTATATAAGGTTGTGTCCAACTTCCATGTGCGAAGTTTCATGCCAATCACAAGCCGGGCTGAACCACCATTGGATGACCTCGTCCATCTGGCAAAGATCATCTAATGCACTGCTCGGATCTGCTCGGTAAGTGTTTTATAGGATTGGCCCTGGTCAAGTACTTTCCGAACCACTTATATACTGAGTACACGTACTGAGTTGGATGATGCCTTCAAAGTGATTCACACCAGGGAAGGATGGTTGTAAAAGGCAATAATTTGGCACAACGGCTCAGCATGATTCAGCATGACCGTTTGGCCATTGGACATTGTAGCAACCGTCAAAGCAGAAAAGTAAAATCACAATTTGAAAAATGCTCTTTTCATGGTGATTACTATTATCATTAGCAAGGGTTCAGACTGGTAATTCACCCAGCTGAAGTTGTGCAGGTCACAAGGAACCTCTGGCAGAAAATTGTTTTTGCAGTAACCTGCCGGGCGGCTCAAATCCTCCATGTTGATGCCATATTCATGGGTTGTGTCTAAAGTGCAAGCGGGCACGCGTTTTTCCTTAAGCCGCAAGGCCTCCATGTACACAGATGGATATTCCATGAGTGTCAAAGTGAAAATGATACTGCAGTTTTCTCGATTTGTGCGTGTCATCCATGAACTGAGTATGAATGCAAATGTTTGCCACTCCTCCTTTGGGGAGTGAGCCATAGATCACTTCCCAACCATTTCGGATTTCCACTCTTTGCTCACTGCGTGATCTCAGTCATTGCCACTGAGATTCCACAGTTTCCTCACTATAGGCATTTGAGATGGCAGTGTATCTGTCTGCACTGCTCCATCTGTTCTGATCGACAGCTCTGTCTGCCAAATCTGAGAATACCTCCACAATGCGTGCTCTGCACCGTCCATACATGGAATTCGTGGGGACATTGTTTTGGATCCCCTCCAAAAGTTCCAGAGTCAGATTCTGCAGATTGTTTGCATCCCAGTACTCGTTTCGATTGCTGCATTCCTGATGTTCTGCCTTGATGAAGTTCAACATTTCCTGGTCCTCTCACCCAAGGTTGAAGTGGTTGTTGGCTCCACTTCCATGTCATGTTCACCTTCTTCACTTTCAGCCCTTTCACCATCTGGGAGTCCATCTGTTTGATCTGCTGTTTCAGTTGGCACTGTCCTTTGTCGAACCATACGCATGAAACTCTCTGAACCCATTGTCCTTCAGCTGATCATGTTGGCACGCTCAAGGGTTGTCAAGTGAATCCACTGATCGTGGCTTAACCCTAAGCCATTGCGTAGGAAGCCACCCCGCTCAACCAGTGAATAGTGTAGGCCAGTGAGGTAATCATGCGTCATTGAAAGTTCATTTGAGGTTTCATTGATCTGATCTCCGAGGATATAGCTCTGTTGGCCAAATTGGTTTTCCAAAGCTTCACAACGCTGTTCCAACCTGTCTATGCACTCTGACTGCTGACCAATAAAATGGTCCTCATCACCAACCTGATTCCAACATTGTTGAAGATCCTTGGCAACTTCCTCAGCATGAAATACCCTGCAAGGGCTACCATCACAAACGCTGCAAGCATGAGTCCCAATGCCATCCAAATCCAGAAATTGGTCTGGGATGTTTCCGGACCATTGCAAGTCTGATCATCAGAGATCAAAGCGCCCTCAGCCACCATTGACTCAAGGCCCTGCATTCCCATCACCAAGCTCAATCTCTTGATGAACTTTACCACCTTTGACATGGCATCCCGGTGGTTCATTTGCTCCACCATGATTGTATGCTCCTCCTGACCAACCAGCTCCAAGGTGTCTGGGTTGATGGCACCAATCTCAAACATGAGTGCATAGAGCCGGTTTCTGCTGAGCACCTTTGTTCCGACGTCACTCAAGTTCAGGCTTGTGGGTACTTGTCCCACTGCAACATTTCCAGCAAGGACTTCTTGTTGAATCCACAAGATCTTGGCTGACAAATGGCGTATGCGTCCAACGCCCTGGCTTGCTGCAAGTTGTCGTGCAGCACTGTTGCCAGTCCACTGAAAATGCTGAATCTGTGCTGAAAAGATGAACTCGGCGCATCTCTTGATGAACAAACCTTCGCAGCATCCACTGACCATTGAATGGAGTTCACTTTCTGCTTAAGAGAGGCTCATCACTTTGTGAGTTCTTGAGGAGCCATGAACATAGCATCCATTGATGAAATGCAATGCACAGCTTGTTGACTTTCTGTGAGCCTTGTTGGAGCTCCAGACTGCATCTGTATAAGTTTCCAGGAGCCATTCTACTTCACAGCCTTCCTTTCTCTTTCCATTTCCAGGTGCAGGGAATTCCAACTTGAGGCCAATGTTGCCGCTGAACTTCAAATACCCCATCAAGCGCCTCAAGCGCTGCAGTGCACACAAAGTTGGTTTGGACATTGCCGCTGACAACTCTTTGACAATGAACATAATGTCCAATCGATCACGGGAGAGGTAAAGAAGTAGGCCTGTGATGCTCCTATATATGAGCTGCTGTCCTGTGGTCCAAGCTGCTGAGATTGATTTTCCTGCTGAATTCCAGCTTCACAAGGTGTTTTCTGCAAGCGCACTTTTCCAAAGAAACCTTCAAAACACTTCAGCACCTTTTCAACTGTCGTGCCTGGCACCAACATGATACCATCAGACAGTCTCACCAGTCGACGTTTGAGAAAGGCAATCTCTGAGCCTTCACAACCAAGCACATTGAAACTGATGCTGAACTTCTGTTGCATTGTAGGCAAGAAAACATCACGCCAAAACACCAAGTTGCCTGTGAACAAAAGATCATCAACATGCAGCATAAAGACGTTTCTACCGTTCTTTGCAAGACATGACTGAATGAGGCTCCATTCAAACTGCATTGGTTCCGTGGCATACTGCCGGAAATACCAGTACCAGGCCTTTGCACCAAGTCTCTGTCCTGGCAAGTTCTTCAATACCACATATTTCACATCATGCAGATTGACCTCAACCACATTCTCTTGCGGCACGTGCAAAAACGCATCTTTCATGTCCAGGGAGCACAAAACAACCTGATACGTTTCATCACTGGAGCCACTGTTTTCAACTTGGGCAAGCATGTTCAGATACGCAAGGGGCAAGGGGTATCAAATGGTTTGTGTGACTCCCAGTGGCAGGGCTGTATGTGTCATCCCTGCGAGTGTTGGCAAATTCTCTCGCTACGAATCTTCTGCGTCTCATCCATCTCATCACTGCTGAATTGTCTGAAGCACCATCAGCTTTATAGGCTTTCAATCTCCAGTCATACACAAAACGTGTTGTCAGATTTCCAATGATTTCTCCTGAAAATTCCTCACGCTTCATCAAAACACCCATTGACAGCAACCTTTCAATCTCGACCTGGTCTGCAAGCCTGTCAACCCAAGCTTCTGGGCTGTTGGGCTGCTTGTCTATAGGCTCATCAGACCATAGAGCCTCAGGCACTCCACTGAACTACAGAGAATCTTCATCCTTCCACATTTCTTCCTCCTCCACAACTTGTTGATTCCAGTTGAAGTCTGTATCGTAATCATCCAAAGTATGATAGACCTCCTCTCCAATCTTCACCGTACGGATCATTTTCTCCTGTTCTTCCTTCACTCGCTCAATCCTCTGTTTCTTTTGTCCTTCAACTCGTGGTTTCTTTGACTCATGATCATCTGGAGCGTCATCATGAGCTCTGCTGGAAGGAGATGCCCTTGGACTCGGCGGCACAAGAACATTTTTTCCGTCCAACGCCTTCATGGCTTCCGTCAGGTCGTTACACACGTTCGATCGTAGCAAAAGCTGAATTGAGATTATCGTGCAAGGCTGTCAATTGTCGATAGCCACAAAAGTACTGGTAATGGACCTGTACACTCGGCAGCACAAGAACTGCTGCCATTAGAGGTGTCACTGGTGCATGCTGACCATCGCCCATATCTTCCTGGGGAACCATGTCCTCAAGGAAACTCATATCAAGCTCTTCTTATTTGAACCCTCAGAAACCGGCTGAACAAATCGGGGGAATGTACGAGGATCCCGTGTTTGAACAACGGGAGGGTTAGGCTGTTTTCGCAACTCTCGCAATGCGTCTGAAGCGAAAATGTGAAAGATTGAAACAACCCTTGCACAAGGCATCCGTTGTTTCACAAGAAAAAACCGGGGGGGAAGAAACCCTGGGTTTCAGGGTGGGTAACTCTCACTGGAAAAGTAAGACGGAACCCACACCACCCACCCTTTCTTGAGGCGAGCCTGAAAACATATATTCTGAATGTTTCACTTACATCATTTGGTTTTGTTTTGTTCCATGAGATTTTCTCAAAACAAAACAAAACAGAAAACATGAGTTCAGACCTGTGTACCTGGTTTGTACCTCAGTGTTTTCAGAGCATCATGTTTGAAATAAATAAACTTTGCGTGCACTTCAGGAAAACTTTGTTTTCAAAACAAAGCTTCGCATGTTTAGTCTGGTGAAAAGAGAACTCATCAGCCTAATTTTTGTCAACACCAAAAATTTTTCTGTTTGGTTCATATAAAGGGATCATCACTGCTTTGCAATGAGTAACCCCTTATTTGAACCCTCAGAAACCGGCTGAAACACCAGACCACGATACCCTCATGCACGCCTATTATGCGGAGCATATAAGTAATACTTCACGTATATAATCATATACTAATATATACAAGTTCACTCATACGCAGCGCCGAAGAAATCGCAATCAAAACTTCTCTGGAAAACTTCAACTGGAAAAACTCATGACATGAAATGGTGAAACTCTCGGACAAGCAAGGCACTCATTTTTTTTACAGCAAATCGGGGGAATGTACGAGGATCCCGTTTTTGAACCCCCATTCATCTGATCCCGACTTCTCCAGCTGTGCCAAGAGTTCTGGCCATTTAATGGCAAGCCTTGTAACACCAGTGCTGGAGCAGGCTTATGATTGCGGAAAATTTTAACCCAAGTTGGTCTAAAAATCCTTTCTATGTAAATCCCAGGACCTACACCTAGATGCAGTTCCTACAACCTACGCAAAGCGAAGCTTACGCAAAAAAACGCGGTCCCCACACAAGCTCTCAGGTTCGGAACAGCTCAACCCTTTTGGACACTCACTCAGAGGTGCGGTAGCAAAACACGAACCAAAGCAAAACAAACAAGCAAGCTGGACTAAACCACGTGACTGTCTCAGACTACTTCTTTGCAGTTTCCTTGGCTTTGAGCCAAAAGCAACCATACAGCTTGACTGCAACAATTGTTTAAACGTTCAAGATCCGAAGATCTTTCTCTCAAAAACTTTCTTCCACTAACCAGAGACAGGCAACAATGACACTGCGGTCGCCCTTTGCCCCCCTCAGACGACCAGCACCCCATTTTGTCATCTCACCATGATGACGGGTGCTTGGTCTGTTGTCATCATTGAGGGGCATAGGCGACCACCGTCTCGAAGTTAACCTGTCAACCAACAAAACTCAAACGACGTGTCGACTATTCACAGTTACACACTCAGCTACAAAAAAGAAGCCACTCTAAACTCAGTTTAGTCCAAAGTTCAAAGTTCAAATTGGTTCACCACAGTCCGGAAACTTTCTATGAAAGTTTCCCACAAAAGTAAAGTTCACAGAACGCAACTTTCGCTGAAAAATTCTGTGGGTTTCTGGAAACTCCATTCCAGGTTCTTTGAATTCATAAACACTTTCTATGCATACGATTCCACTTGCATTCAAATGTTCCCATTCTTGAATTACTTCAAATGCACTCATGCATTCAAACGTCCTCAATTCAGATTGATTCCAAATGTATGCAAACGTTCACAGAACAATCCAGAACTCCTCAGTGTCATCAAGACATGTCCGAAAAGTGCTCCAGGCCTCGCATCTATTCACAAATATTCATGGTTACCATAAAGCAGATCCCAACAGATAACAGTCTCACCGCATCCACGAATGTTATATCAATGCAATATCCAAACACAATCCCGAACACTAAGGTGACACTACCTCAATTGGTCGGGCCAATTGATGTAGTCTCACCCGAGCATTCTTCCGGTGACCGGAGTCACGAATTCCAAAATTGCTTCCTCAAAGAATGCCAGCATTGAATTCTCCAAAGCAGAATATGCACGCCCCACCAAAGCAGAACTCGCACACTGTACCACTTCAGCTCGTTCATCCAAATATGCACAAAGCCAGAAGCTTTCCTCGCTCACCAGCCACAAATACTGGATATTTCCACACCCCCTTTCGAGGGAAGCTTCGTCAATCCATGGCGTCGCTCGAACGGATACCCATACAGAGCTAAAACTGTTTCAACCCCCTACCAGCACCCCTAAGAAGATCCGCCAGGATCAAACACTTCCTTACCCTCAAGTTAGCATGGTTACGCGTTGCGTGACTTCAGCTGAAATTCAAAACAGTCCATACAAGGCCCTAAAAGCGTGGCATTTCTTGGCCTTCTCTGTACATGTCTACATCCCGGGAGATGATACTTAGCTCCCGTGGGAAAAACAGCAAGGTCACACACTCCGGGTGCGACAAACAGATCAGTCTGAATCATCACATCCATTTGTGGTTTCAAAGGAACAAAAAAACATCTTCCTCATCTTGGCAAACAGCCAACAGGTGAAAACTCCAGACAGCCAACCACCAAGGAAGACCATCATCAAAAACACCAGGATTTCTTCCATTCGGAAGATCCCCAAATAAAAAAACGGAAACGCAACAATTCGTCTAGCTAGATCCAAAAAGCTTCCATTGCTACCCTTTGTTATTCGCAACAAACAACGCGTCCATTGTCTGTCCATACAGCTGTTCAACTGTCACACTCTGTTTGACTCTCTGTGACATTTCATCACAAACAAAACTGCAAATACATCAACTGATGCACACGCACATGTATGTGATTCAGTGTACGCCCCCCGCTCGCGCACACGTATACGCCGCGTTACACAGCGCCAACGCAAGTGACTTGTTGTACTTACCAGTCTCATTCCAGTTCACATCGTTAAGATGCGCATGTTCCTTGCACCTGCACGCTTGGAAACGCCTCAACGGTTTGACAAACTCCTCAGAGTCACACACAAACCTCAGCCTCTTTCCTACAGGTTTACCTGAGCGCGATACGTACCCAAGTTTGCACAACCTCACGACTGCTTCCTGTTTGAGACCTAGTTCATTCAACAAGTCCTTCACGCCTGCATACGACCACAACACATTGTTCACTGGCCATTCCAAGCTGAACGTATCAGCTTTCTTGCGGTACGACGGCAACCTTTTAAGAAGGGGTTCAAGTTCAGCGAACCGAATATCCTCAGAACCTGCATCCTGGCGCAAGTACCTTATTGGAGACCCAGACGCACACGGACAGCTCGCATGAAAATGCACGTGCGGACGCATCCCAAGACCCGACGCACTAGCACACAAGCGATCAACCCGTTCAAGCACGCTTCGCAAAGTCGACGCTTCCTCCCCATCAGCGGTTACCCCAATGTACGCAAACGCTGTGTTGTGTTGTGACAGTGCACTCTGTTCATCGCAACAAAACTCAACGAAAATCAGTGCAATCGTTTTCTCACGATGTTTCAGTGTTTGCAAAGGCTTGTCAAACCCTTTCAAACCCTTTGACCCTTCGGTTACTGCTGGGCTTTTCGGCTGAAATCCACAAGTTGCCCTATGAACAAAGTGGTAACTTGAACACTTAGTTAGGATATCTGACAAGTTTGTAGGACCTTCAATCCAACCAAGCTGAATATACCTCTCCAACTGTTCACGCAACCAAAAAATTCTCACTTCTGTATGTCTGGATTTCCGTGGAACATCAAGTGCTGAAAGCAACTGCTTGGCCGACTCGGAGTCGGTAAGCATCAAAATAGGAAACTTCCTACCTTCAAATCCAGCCAAGTCCCCAAAGAAGTCATTCACCATCTTTCTCACTAACGGTAAGAGACCCATAGCCTCCTGTGCCGTCTCTTGAATGGCAAACATCTCGGATTCGCAGCTTGACAGTGATGTGCACGTCTGATGACGTGAAAACCCTTTGACAAGCGAAGACAACACAAAAATAAAAGCTCCAGAGATACCCTTTCTTTGAGTCGCCCTCATGGGTGCATGTGACGCATCACAGAAAACCACCATCAATGGTTCCTCAGACACCTCTTCAGACACCTGAAACAAGGATTTCAAATTCCCAGGGGATGGAAAAGACAATTCTTGGTCACCATCAAACAACAGAAACCTAAGGACCTGCCTCATGGCTCCTCGTCTAAGGTAACCTACCAAAGCATCACGACCCTATTATAACTAATAACTCCTCAAATATCAAACAAAACGAAGTTAAAAAGGATTTTTCCAAAAACAAAATACCCCACAAACAAACAAGCACACACCAATGAAAACCCCCCGCACATCCCACTAACCACAAACCACCATGGCCTTTTCATGACGACCATCCGGAGCATGTCAATGTTGACCCGTAGCCAAGTATGCTATGAAAATATGGAGGTCCTCTCGAGTTTGTGACAACCATGCCATCTTCCCCAAACTCCTACGATATCTTTGATACGCTTCAGTGCTCAATGGTGGTTCCGGAGGACCATCAAGTGTTTCTCTCAAATTAGGCACAACTGCCTTCCCCAGTTTCATCTTTTCCATTCCATAATCACGATAACAAGAATCGAGATACCCTGTTGCGACTCCTACCAACAGTTCTTTTGCCCCAGCTTGCCGACGAATCACCCTTCCAACAAACTTCATGGACCCCTCTTGATTCGGAAACAGTTGACCCGTGACTTTCGTTGGAACTACCGCATTCAACTTTTCCCAGATTTTCTTACCCATGTCAGGTTTGTTTGAGAAGATTAACAAATCATCCACATAAATGATCATGACTGTACCTGGTGCGGTAAACACACATGGACTAGTAACATCACATGTCAATCCAAGTGGTTTCACAATCCCCTGCACATACTCCAACCAATCAAGAGAAGCGGATCTGATTCCATTGAGACTTTTACTCAAATCCATGAACAATGGTGAGTTATCTGGCCAACTCATCGATGCCGGAAACCTCACAATCACCTTTCGTTCCTTCCCCAAAGGTGTGTGCATGAAGGCTGCCGAACAATCCAGCGTCCATCCATACGCATTGAAATATCCACCGATACCTAAAGCCATTTTGATAGACTCTGAACTGGGTGTTGGTGACGAAATACCAAGGCTCTTGGCCTTGCCACCACCAGAAGCGATGTCTTTGACCACTATACGGGCTCGAACACCATCTTCTCCATCAATCACCTTCTCGGTTGTGACCCAACGGCATGGTATGATGCGGACACCATACTCATCCGCTTTTGCAGTGGCTTCAGACTGCCTAAGTGGTTTTCCTGCACAAACCCTATCCAGATTCTTGACTTCAGTCAACATCCCTGAAAAAGTAAGGTTACCATCTAGGGTATTCGACGTAGAATCATCAACCGCATAGTCTGGTTTCCAAACCTTAATTGAGGATCCACAAAACGACACTGTCTCTGACTTAGAACTGCCTTGGTATACGACAGACTGCAACGATTGGTCTTCGAAGAACATGTCAGCCCCCGTGAATCCCTCAGAAAGTTGCATGATTCCATGAATTATGCTACAATCATCGGTAACACAAACACCAACATTGTCCAACATACCCTCATCATGTTCAAGAGGTCGTTTCCTAGATTCCCCAACATCCAAGGATTCAGGTTCTGGCTCAAGCTGTGCATCAGCTACACGTTTCGTTCCACGATTTGAAACGTGGGATCCATCAGCTATCTGTGCATCTTCAACATTCTGAGGACTCGAGAACCGAGCCTCTTCTTTCTCATGGATGCTAGGAGCAATGCTCGGAGCATAGCTATCATCACTGGCTTCCCCCGATCGTTCCTACGGACGTTTAACACCCCCACCAAAAGAGTCCTGGGCGACATCGCCATGGACATCACTCCCAACACCCCCTTTTGAGGTATCAACCATCACACTGGGACCAGAGGTACCAACCTTCATGGAATCACCCACATCGGCTGGACTACCTTTCAACAGCCTTTCAAATTGATCAATACATTCATTAGAATGAGTTAACCCATCAGGATTCACACCTAATTCCAATGCACCGCATGCCGGACAACCAGGTGTATACCCAGATTGATCAAACCATTCATTGGGGGGTACTTTAACCAACGCTGCTCTCTCTCTCTCAGCCGCTTCAGCAGCCTCTTGTCTCTGAGTTCGCAACCACCGAACATAGTTTGCACAACAGCTGGCACTGTGTACCTTTCCCTTTCTCGATTGACCAAGTTCCAAGCATCTGCACGCTGCGCAGTCTTTCGTGTACAGTTCATACTGTTTAAACCACTCCTGAGGTGGCCCGCCTTTCGGACACACTGGTTCTTCAGTTGGTGGACTGTTGGACAGTCTCACCTTTTGAAATTCAACAGCGTCCGCCGGGGCAGAGTCTCCTACTGGTTTATTCTGGGATTCACCCTCAACACAAAACCCTTTCAGCAGTGACCTTTCCCACCTCATTGGTAAAACAAGTTTGATACTCTTTGGGTGGATTTTTCGAAGAACACCATCAAGCATCACAAGGCAGAGTCCTGACTTACTGTTGAATTCTGGACGCAAGTATGCCCCCTCCAAGAACCTAGGTCGGTCGTCGGCCTGAGCCGATTGAGGTAACTCACAAAGCACAACTGACCCAAACATGGACGTGATTGGCCGAGTGGACACGCTTGGATTCTTTCCCGAAAGGAATTCATGTGGCGTCTTTGAACTCCCATGGATTGATGCATGACTGTTTAACATGAAACAAACATACTCCAAGACTGCTCCTACAGCTGTTTCAGTATCACAGATCGCAAGCCCCTGCATTCGCAATTCTTCTGACACGCAAACAAAATTCTCCTTGCTTACCCTCACAGATCTCTCCGCTGACCCGTTCATCGCCTGTCCCTGTGGTGGCGCTTTGGAAATTCTGACATCCTTAACTACTTGCAGTCTAGAAAACACGTTTCCTACTGCTTCTTCATCATCAGTACTGACAACAAGGACACCATGACTGTCTCCTGAAGAACCCATCTCTCCTAACCATCTTCGAACAGAAGCTCGAACATGATCCGTGTTAGGACCCATGTGAACAACACCCACCATGCCAGAAAATCGTTCGCAAATGATCAAAAATTTGAACGTTTTCAAATGGAAAAAATCAGCAGCTAGCTCAACAATGTTTGTGCCGTCTTGTTTCCGTCTGTGTTGAGAAACCCCTTTCGTTCTCTGACAGATTGCGCAGTTTGGGTCAAAAGGAATATGTCCCCTAGCCCTATGCATTTCATCCATGTCACTCTGAATGACTGCTTTCTTATAGACTGGGTTGATATTCACTTCAAGTACCGAAATCGAAGATTCCCCAGCTCCTGACGGATTTTCGCACGACACCTCAATTGTCCCAGCAACTGGACGACCAGAGCCTTTCCTGGATCCAAGGTGAAAAAACTAGTGTTTCCTACCAGTGCAGACAACTTGATTTCCCTTTCAACCGTTTCTCCAACATGATTAATCATGCTAAGATAGGTCTGAACCACGACTTTCTTCTTCATGGATACTTCAGTTCCATTCGCTGCAAAAAACCGTGGACCATCCTTCACAATTTCTTCTGAAAGAATTCGAAATGAACCATTTCTCAATGCAGATTCTGACAAAACAGTGACACTTTTTTTTTTTTCCTCTGGCGTGGCCGATATTGCACTAGGCTCGGTCCTTACAATTGCGTAAGCAGTGAAAATCTGAGAACAAACAAAAAATGGACACATATGGCCCGTAAGAATGGCAAATCAGTTCAAACCAAGAACAAGACACACCAAAAACCAAAGCGACCCGCAAATCCCCCAGCCAGATTTGCGTTTCGCCACAAAACAACACAGCGAAACAACACCGAAACGGGGCAAGGCCCAACAAAAACACCCAACTTAGATTTGCCATGTGATACTGAAATGATTCAACAGTATCACTTTTAGAAACATGCAAACTAATTATCAATTATCTATTGCGGCAGTTCATCTAACGTCATCCACGTGCGAGAACTGTCAGCATCCAGAAACCACCTTGACTGTCACGCAAACTCTCAGAAAATTTGGCAAAGCAGAAGTAGCTGTATAGCACAGCTGGTGTCCATTGCCATTCTCATTGTCAACGTTGGTCCTGTGATGGTCAGCGTAGTTGGAACCCTGTCTCTGGAGTAGGATACTGCCGCAATAGCGATGTGACTCAATACCCCCCTCAAGGGGGGGTAGGTATTGACAGCCTGTAGGTCATGCAAGACTATAACTGTAACTCATCACAGATGCCGTCATACCGTAGGAAACCAAGAGGACCTGGAAAGGTGCCAATGGTACACGATTTCCGCAAAAAAACTGATTCTCTCCGTAAGGTCATTGCAGATGAATAAGATATACTCGTGCAGAGGGTAGGCTCAAGCAAAGAAAGATTGCTACTAGCGACCTGTACACAATTGCGCCGCTCTCGCATGGCAGTCGTGCTCAAGCCACAAACTTGAAAGGGTGACTAGGTTCGCTGTACCAGCACCAGATTGACTAGCAGGATTCACAAGGTGTCATCGTCCCAGCAAAAACCTGCAGCAAGTCAGATGTTCCAGAGGTTCGCAGTGCATCTCACATAGGGCCACTCTCCCCTAGAGTGGGCCATTAGCAGAATCACTACGTCCCATCAACGCACCGAACCATGTTGGCAGACTTTGCTGCTCGCGGGCGCTCTAGACTGAACTGCAGAGAGCTCCACTGGACAGCGCCAATAAAGCTCGCTGCAGTGCAGCCCAGTCCATGGCTCTAACCGGGTATCTACCGCCCCTCTCGGAAAAAACAACAGAAACGCACCAGAAAGAGAGAGGCCCACCCCGAGGAAGAAGCCAGACAAAAAACCAAAAGCAACAACCGTACCAACCGAATTCAAGTAAGTAGAGGACAAGATGCAGCCAGAAGCCACCGTAAAGCAGGCAAATCCTTAGTCACAGCAAGCCGACACATGGCGACCTTAGTAGCACATCTAAGCAAATAGCATTTCGGAATCCTTAGTGACAAGCGAACCAGCAAACCAAACAAGCCAGTACAGGGGGGAAGCATAGCGGGGCAGGGCAGAACCACACGCACACACACGCGAAAACACCAAAGAAGAGAGAAGGAGAGGAGCCAGGAGGCAGCAGAGGACAGACAGAGGACGGACACAAATGTACCAGAGGGGATACAAGAGTGCCTTAGCGGAGTCCCACAGGGGGTCCTGGATCATACGCAGATGAATACCTCAGTGACAGAGCACAGAGAACCCCAGCAGCGCATGCAACGTGGTGTAGAGGGATAAATCCCCACACAGGGCTAAAGGCCTTTGCTGCCACGAGACACAACGAAGAGGGGAAACAAAGCACCACGACACCCCAAGCACAAAGGCAAGGCAACCAAGCCGTCGCCAGGAGCAACAGATACCTGGAGGGAGGCACCAGTAACCAACAACTGGACCAAGACGCCCAGTGGGAGCTATCCGAGGGGGCAGGGGGGGCTTCCACAAAGTAGGGGCAGCAACGGACACAAAAACAACACAGAAGAAAGGCAAACACACGGCCACGGTAATAGGGCAGCAAGCTCTGTCAGAAGGAATTGCCTGGGAAACAACAAACGAATTCAAAAATGAGGTGATGGACTGTCTTGATCTTCAGACCAGGGGTGGGCACGACAGCATCTGTTTAGTCACCCATTTATGGTTGTTAAGACCTAGCACGGATTATGCCCCTACCAAGTTAACGGCCTCCCTCGTTGGTAGCCTGCCTTCGTATGGTCTAAGCTCTCTACTGAGGGGCTAGTGGATGATGTAGGGAAGTGGGCTAACAGAGCAGGCTAGATCTCGCAACGAAAAATGAGGAAAAGCTGAGAGCCGAACTGTATACCAGTGCACCTGTCACGTCTCTGGACAGACACACCAGCAGCACCAAGACAAACTATCCCGGCTGAAGTCACAAAAATCTAATGTTGATCCCAACTGTAGTACAGCAGCACGCATGGCCGTCGGGACAGTGAAACAAGCATTCGAATAAAAAGGGAGGAGAAGGCGGAAAGCAGGGGGTAGAAAGGGGTAGACCCAAGAAGGGTGGGTCAGGTAAGGGATCCTGTCATACTTTTCGCAAAGTGTTCACGATAATGTTGTTTGTCTGATTTGATAGTGTCGAGCCACTCATTGGTGAGCCCAAATGAGACTGGGTTCACTCGCTGCTGTCCGATTGCATGTTGGTAAAGTGTCCTGATCGCCTCTTGGTGTGTCACTAAGTCTGCTGGAGGAACTCTCTTGCGGACTCTTCTGTCCGGAAAATTTAGCTCCCGTAAGTTTGCTTGCAAAGCACGCTCTGCCGCATATACCGCGGGCTGCTGAAACAAGACTCGTTCTGCAAACCTCTGAGGGTGCACTGTCCATTCACCAAAAATGTGGCTGTGCGACAACTGGTCCCTGAGTCTCGCTTCTGTTTGGTGAAGACTTCCATTAGTGTGCCATAGTCGCAGGAGGCTATAGTTAGAAGGCCAATCTAATGGGCATAACGTGGCCGTTTCTTTCCACTTGTCCGGAGAGAGCCCAGCCTGTGATGGGATGATAACTTCCAGAGTGGTACGACTCGGTCCCACTGGTTGGAGACCTCGCATCATGCACGGCTCAACAAGCCCCATTACGTACCCATGTGCTAGCTCTTCAAAGCAGCCTGCTCGCCGGAAGTCTTCGTCAAGTGCAAGATTCAGGCCAGGCATGTTTTTGGCGGCAAACTTGACGGCCTGGAGCGTTTGCTTCTCTCCCTCCATGGGAGTCTCATCACATGCTCGTTTCGGGCAGGTGATATTGATTTCTTGTGGTTTCTGTGCATTCTCAGTAGGATTAGCAAGAAATCGCGGAGCAATTTTGCTGGCCCAGCTCGCTGGAAACCATGCCAGGAGGGCAGAAGCACCACTTGTAAGGTCAACTACTCCTGTGAGGCGTCTATCGGTGACCAATACTTTGACTGGGCCACTAGGCGCTTGATTTCTGTTCACATCCGAGCTTTCCCGGGCAGATCCGATAAGTTCAGAGAGGATGGGCCGAAACCAATATGTAGCATACAAAAGGCACTCGGTTTCTGGAGTTACCATGGATTCAGCCAATCGCATCAATGAACTCAGCGCCTGGGCTAGCTTCTCTGCCAATCGAATTGTGAGAGCCCTTGCAACTTGTAGGAGGACATCCTCCACAGTGGCTAGTTGCCCTCGCAACCACAGCTCGCTGGCAGCACTCAATAAGATGCGTGCAAACTTCTCTTGAATAGCAGTCAAAGACAATGTCAATCTCGCTTGTAGCCACAACGGTGGAAGTGCTCCAAGGTTTTCGGGGATGCAAAAGGGGTTTCCACTGGGTTGGACATGCGAGATCAAGATAGCCAGTTGGTCAGCCGCACTTGAGATCTCAGCTTCAGAAGGGTCTTCAGCTGCTTCAGGTATCGGTGGGCACCATGCGACCGTGGGGTCTTCTTGATCGCTTTCAGCATCCGTGGAAACTTCTTCCTCATCAGATGAGGGGTCATTCACAATATCACCTGCACCCTCAGGGCCTGCGAGTTTCATGGACCTCGGATCAATTTGATGTTCCAACGAATTCACAAGCAGCGGTTGAATTCGGTGGGCGTCAAAATAATGGATGCCCGGGATCACAACAAGTTGCCTATCCTGGATTCCCGAATGAAAGAAAATCTTGTAACCGCTGTGTCGATGCACTAGTGCTGGGTGTCCATTATAGGCAGCACAAAGCCAGAGTGGAGATCGGTACCCGTCAGCTGCAAAACCATACAAGTATTCCCGATCAATTGAACAGGGAAAGAAACCGCTGGTTGTTAGCATATGAGCCCGCGTGTGAGACTCGAGCGCTGCCAGTGCCGCAGAGGAGAGACGTGGTTTCTCTTTACGTGCCAACACCAACCGATACCTTCTCCAAGACCGTGTACCATTGACGGTAGCAATCATGGCAATAGCCAGAGGGGGTTTATCTTGTGGGGTGAAGGGCGCCCCTAGTCCCCATTCCAGCACAGCAATTTTGTCGCTCGGGTAGGTTGTGGGGCCATGGTACTGGATCTCCCTACCTTTGAGCGTGAAGTACCCATAGTGGCACACCCCTAATGTCTATGCCATCCCAATCATGCCTGCCATGTCGAGAGGCGAGACAATGTATGTATGTTCAATGGCTCTCGTGAGCGCGACAGTGGCTCTCCCATAGCAGTCTTCACGTTCATCTGCAGTGGCATCTCTGCGCCCACCACTAAGAAACCCACAACCAGTTTGAACAATGACTGCAATGCGCGCCGTGGCGCCTGCTGCTGAGGAGGTAGTGGAAACTCTCAGCCCGCCATACCATGTTGACTGAAAGCCGTGTTGTAGGAGCAGATTGTGCACCGCAGTTCGGTTGCAGAGGACAAGCAACTGCGAAGTCGCTCCTTGCTGCAAGTTGTGATAATACTTCCTCAAGTAATTGCAGAGAGAGACAACATCCTCAACAGCCAATCTCAGATCCTTTGGTGCATTCCATAGTACTGTCCGGAATCCTCCTTGCGCCACAGTGGCGTCATGTGGCACAAAGTGGCCAATGTAGATATGATTGGACTCTTGGAGGACCAATTCAGGATATCGAACTGCAACAATGGCTTTGTAAGTTTTCATTGAGACTCGCGAGCTATTTGGGAGTATAATACCCCAGCGGTGCGGACCACACAACCCTGCTGCTTCAAGGGTGGTGGTGCACTCGGGGACTCCAAACTCTTCAGGTGCTGTAGCAATCAGGAGTACCGCTAAGGCAGCTGCAATAAGACTGCTGTGCGCATCCAGCTGGCACGATACTCGGCTGTGCAGTACCCGCCCAAGAGAGACAGGCAGCTCATAGTCTTGCGCGGTGTCAGTCCAGGGGCTCCTGTGGGGCTTGCTTCCAAGTCTGAGAAGGCTGAAAAGATCAGTATTAGGATCTTGGCTAGCATCTGGCCACAACTGAGCGACAAGCTCTACCATTCGTGCCGGAGGGAGGTAATCACCTGGCCTGTCAAGCGCTCGGAGGTCTAGTGGCCGTTGCAACAGCTTGCGTCGATTAGCAGCCGCTGCTCGACCTTTCGAAAGTCCTCCTGGGGTCTGTCGATGATCCCCTATAAATACGGTGAGGGTTGCTTGCTGAATCGCAGCAAGGGCTGCAATTTCATGGTAATTGCCATATTGTTGGCTCTCGTCCATAAAAGCAAGCCACGTGCGTGAGATCCAATGACCAAAAGAGGAATACCGCATCGCCATTTCTGCAGTGGCCGAGCCGCCTGTAGCAATGAGCACAGTCTTATACGAAATGATTCTGTTGCGGTTACTACATCGAACATCGATCTTCGAGGCATAGGCTTCGCCCTTTCCTTCTTCTATGCGACCAATGAGCCGACCGAAGTTCTTGATGGTGAGCGGGGCAAGATCACACAGCTGATCTGCTAACGCTTTGGCAGCTACGTTTTCTTTCGTGTAGACGATCGCAGCAAAGTCACTTTGTTCACAGCTGAGCGCAATTAGCAAGACTGCAAGGGATCGCGTTTTGCCGGCACCAAAGACGCCTGCAATACAGAGGTCAGATCTGCCCGTTAGGATCGTAAAACTTTGACACACAAAGTTAGATCGCGAAAACCGCTTTCAAACCTCTCGTGCACAAAGTAAACCCAAACCAAAACACAAACAAACGGTGGTCGTTTCGCGTTTCTGTCTGTGTCAACTTTCCCAGGCCGTCTCACGGCGACACACTCACCCTTTTCGAACTCGCGGGTCTTGAGCCAACGTTTACGTTGGGTCATAGCAGTTCCAGAAACGATTCTACAAATCTAGACACGTGCAAAAAACAAACTTCTACGTGGCAAAAACCTAAGATTGGTTTCGTGCAGTTTGGTTCTCGTGTGGAATAACCTACAACGTGCAAAAAACCTAAAAACGGCTAACTACAAACGAAAAATGGCAACTCCGTCACAACTCTTTGTGACGGAATGAGATGAGATCGATTAACTACATCACAATCACCTGCTAACTACAAAACAAAGTCCAAACTACGCAAGTCCACAAACTACAACTACAAAGCGACTAACAACTACCTAAGTACAAGCACAAGATCGCTACGCTAGCTATACATAGGATGATTTTTCACACCCCCTTTCGAACTTGTGCGACTCAAGTCCAAAAAACGAGTTCAGTCACTCGGCCTTGACATTTCCCATGCCATAGCAGATAGGGCATGCTAACAGCGTCATCTGCTTTGACTTCTCCGTTGTACGGCAACCTGAACAGTGATACTTCGATCCTGTTGAAGTCACAACCAACAAGGGTCCAGTCTCCGGTTGGCAAACCTGGCAATTGTCTCGGCATCGAGTATGTCCATTTGGACCAGCGGCGGCAATCAAAACCTTGCACTTCTCACTGCAGTGATACATCTCTCGGCAAAAACTCCAATAGATACGAGTACTTGGGCCTTCACCGTCAGAATCACCTGACAAAGCTGTAGAACTCTTCATAGCTGTACCTGAATTTCTTGCAGTTGTATTGCGGCTTTTGCAACATTTCGTAATGCAGCAAGCTGAAAGAATACCAGATAGAAAACCCAGTGTATACACAAAGAATAAGAGCCAGTAGAGCTCTTCCATCTCTCCAGTGGCCATGGCTTGCGCGACCTGCCCACACACACAAATGGCTGCGGAAATCCAATCAAGCTCATGCTGAAATCCATTCCAAGCAGTCCACAAACATTCCAAAGACAGTCCATCAAGGAAAGTCCAAAAACGATCCCAGAAAGTCCACAAGATCTTATTCCAAACTACATAAAACCGTTGATCCTAACATACCGTTCCGCCAAACGTGTACTTGCGTCGTCAACAGAAAAAGGGGCCCAAGACGTTTGCGTTCAAACGAAGACTTGCGTCGTAAACAAAACAGGGGCCCTACAGTTTGCGCCAACCAAAAACGAAACCGTGCATCGCTCGAAAACGAAAAACCGACATGTAACAAGAAACAAACTGCACATGCACAACTGAAAAAGGGACGACAGCACTCACTCTTTTTCTAGCACAGTGGAGATATCATTCAGGCCTCGTTAAAGGGGCCTAAACACACGTGTGAGACACAAATTGTCTGGGGTATGAACCAGACAAGAGTGTACAAGAGAAAAAGCAGGGGGGGCGGGGGGCACAAAAAACGAATCACGTAAGAAACGTGGAACCCTCCCACCCTCCCTTTGGAGGTATTGAGCTTGAAATGGCCACCATTGGCATTTAGTTCAGGATACACCTTTGTGTAAAAGATTCAGCAGATGTTTACTAAACAAAAAGCTGAAACCCAGAAACAGAGTTGGGGAAACCAGATCACAGAAGGGTTAAAAGTGAAACTACATGTTGATTGCAGAGACCGTTTGCATTCAAAACGCTCAGCAATTAGACCCTCTTCAAGTGATCCCCCAACTCAGAAGTTTCTTCAGGTAGAAGTTTCCCTCGCAGGCGACGCACTAAAAAGAGCGGAGACGCGAGGCGCGAGACGCAAGAGAGGAAAGGGGAACGGGAAGAAGAAGGATCAACTAGAAGCTGCTCTCAGCTTCTTTTTAATTTCGTAAGGAATAAGGTTACATCAGCAAGCTGAGTCGCAACTTATTCCAAACTACATAAAACCGTTGATCCTAACATACCGTTCCGCCAAACGTGTACTTGCGTCGTCAACAGAAAAAGGGGCCCAAGACGTTTGCGTTCAAACGAAGACTTGCGTCGTAAACAAAACAGGGGCCCTACAGTTTGCGCCAACCAAAAACGAAACCGTGCATCGCTCGAAAACGAAAAACCGACATGTAACAAGAAACAAACTGCACATGCACAACTGAAAAAGGGACGACAGCACTCACTCTTTTTCTAGCACAGTGGAGATATCATTCAGGCCTCGTTAAGCCACGGTCCCCACCCATGCTTGTGTGGCTTTCCACGTACTTCAAGCTTTCGTTGAAGACAAGTGCAACTTCCCCTTCGGGAATGCAGTTTGAATCTGTTAGCAAACGGTGTCGGATCTTTCTAGAAAAGCAAACTGATAAATTTGACGCAGAAGGAACTCGGCTGTACCAGGTATGACATAGAACACATCCAGTTGCCGTGCCACCAATTGGCAGATCAGAGAATTTGCAAATGAGTCAGAGCGATCTCGATTCAGGCAACCCTGCACCCTCATTATTTATGTAGGTCATGCCCTGGGAGGGGTAACAAGTTTACCTCATAGCTTCAGGGCGATGGCAACTGGGAGCGACTCAAACTCTCCATGAGGTTCTTGCGCCACTGCTTGAACCAAGATGCAAAACATTCGTCTCCCACGTGAAATTCAAACCAAGAATTAACTTTGCCATCTAGGCTGTCCAGAGAGCGGCCTGCGCTTCAGAAGCCCCAATGAACCTACAAGCCGCTGAGATAGCCTGGTTATTGTTACACAATTAAGCACAGAGAAGGCGACGAAGTCGTCGAAGTAGTAAGTCAAAGGAAGGATAAAAACCCGTGCAGCAATCCACTGTAAAAGCCCATAGCACCTTGTAAAGGTATTTACCGCATATCTGGTCCCGCAGGGTAAGGCCACTTGCTGGAACAGCT
This sequence comes from Cladocopium goreaui, assembly GCA_947184155.2. NCBI lineage: Eukaryota > Dinophyceae > Suessiales > Symbiodiniaceae > Cladocopium > Cladocopium goreaui. Next base: position 412,519 of record CAMXCT020006235.1, read on the forward strand.
TGGCATACCCACTGGACGGGTCATAAACAGAGAGGTGGGAATGTTGTAGGATCCATCTGAAATCGCGGGCTGTCTGCACGCAGACGCAAAGTCCAACGACATACCTTCGAGACAAGTAGGCAAAACCTGTTCCTTCAAGCATCGCATCAAGTAGGTGGCATAACTGCAAATAACGTAAGGAACATCAACTGTTGCCTGCTCATAGGTATCCAAACGGAGTTGACCAATCTTTGACTCAGTTACCAATAGGCCTCACCTTCCCAGACTGAGAGAGAGGAACCTACAGGAAAATGCAGCACCCATGGTCAGCTCTTCCCATGTAATGGACCCAACATCCAACCTTGCCCACCCCAGAAAGGGTTTTTGTCCACAAACTCGAACCTACAGGAAAATGCAGCACCCATGGTCAGCTCTTCCCATGTAATGGACCCAACATCCAACCTTGCCCACCCCAGAAAGGGTTTTTGTCCACAAACTCTGATCCCGCTCATCGTCACCGCTACTACATGTCATACACCTCAATGCTTCGCTGGCTCTGTCAGAATGTCTATGTAAATCATCTTTCGCAAAAGTGGCTGGAACTAGCTTGGGAGGAAGCACAGATGACGCTGGGCCGTCATATACCAAGATGAAGCCATGCTAAACGCCGTCTAATGAGTGTGGTCATCGTACTTCTCCCGGTTAATCAGGCTTCCCATCAGGGCTATAAACTTCTTCTCCAAGATGTACCTCCTGGATGAAGGCATCCTGCATTTTATCTCAACCTCCTCAATTTGAAAGGCCCAAAGAAAATGTAGTGCAGGGGTGCATTCAACAGAATAGAATAACCGAAAGAACGGTTCTCTCCCCCAACTGAAAAAGACGGCTCTCTCCCCCTTTCTATCTGTCTTTCTGAGCAACTTGCTCCAACAAGGCACGAGAAATTGATTGCTTTCCAGCTGCACCACGGTGCATGGTTGCAAACAACCATCAATTAAATCAAAAGCAAAACCGCCTGGCAAACTGCTTGGCACCAAATGTGAGAAAACTCAATAACTGCAGGCCGAGACGTCAGCTTTGACTGTTGTTTTCCAGCTGCAATAGAATGAAAATGTGACCACTTAGGTCGCTTCGAAATCTGAGAGATATTTGGCAGTTGCAAGAGCTTTGGCTGGTTGAGGTGTACATTCTGCTCTGGCAGTATCACAATTACCACTTTACACTCCAGGTGCATGCTCATGATCACCTGCGCACAAACTATTCTAGGCCAGGATTGCTTTGTTATTGAAGCCAAGCAAGTTGCTTCAAGCGCAAGCCGCCAAACATACAATTGTGAAGTTCGCAGTAACACTGAGTCAATTTTTCATTCACCTCAACCCAAAAGCTAGTCGGCTAGTTCACAAAATTAACATTTTCCACTGTCAAATGATATCCAACTTGTCCAGCTAAGCTCGGTCATAAACCTGTAAAGTCTGTTGTCAGCACGCAGTCGTGCAAGGTTAGTTCCACAAATTCCCGGTAGCCCATTTAGCCAGCGTGAACTTCTTCAAGGTGGTGGGCCATGATGCTGCTTGCTAAGCCGCTTGAACTGACAAGCATTTACCTGAAGTTATCCAGCCAGTGACCAGTTTCTGACGGTCCTCTTGCGTCAGATCCAAACAAACAACTTTCGCACGTTGCTTTGCAACTGTATGATCGACACCAAAGCTATAGGAAAGAAATGCTTCATTGCGAATGTCAGGTTGCCTGAGCCGCAAAATAGACAATGCAAAAATAACCGTTGATCCAAAATCAGGTTTCACATGCGTCGGGTTCTCGGCACATTCATTGCTCATGCGTTGGATCGGCCATTTCATTACAGAATTGGATGAAAACTTGGAGCACGAAGTCACTGATGCTCCGTCTGAGGATGATTCTTGTAGCACCCAGGCACAGCACAAACATGCTTGCATGGGCATGCCGATTCTTTCTTGCATGTCCCGAGATTGTACCAAAACAAATCTGATCTCCTTGGGGTGTCCTGGATTGCATTCCCTTAAGGCCCGATGGCACAGGCTCACGTTTCTTGCTCTTTCCCTTGCCTTTGCCTTTTGATCCCTTCTGAAACTTATTTTGCTGAGGCTTCTCGGCAGTTGTTGTCTCCTGCCGTTTCTTGTCCACCTTGTTTGCCTCACCTTGCAAACCGCTTGACCCAGTATGTGATGGCACCGGCAGCATGAAATAAGTTACCGAAACATCTGACTCCAGCCTCTCAATCATGGGGTCTAATGGCTTCCCTGCCACAGGCATAACCTTCAATGAACCATTGAAAGTTTCACTCAGGCGTATGAAAGCCTGACGATCAGCTCTAAGGAGCTGAGCCTGAGAAACCTTCTGAAAGCCGGGCGCCGCAGGTTGGGTGAAGATTGTGAATATGCGATCCCTCCATCTTTTCACCACCTCATATGAAGCAAGGTTTGCAATGTCCATTGCCAAAGCTCTACGCTGCATAGCCTGATACAAGGCCAAGTCTGAGGCGAGGTTGATTTCCTGTGCAATGGGCTGCTCCTTGATAACCAGCCCCGTTTTCGAGGCAACCATTTGCAACTCTTTTTCAGGCTTGGCCCCTGTCAGCTCTTGTTGCCTTGACAAACACTTGGAAGAACTAATGTAAGCCACCTCATTGCGCTCAACCATCTGAGCACAAAGGTCGTAAAGCCCGTGTGCAGGTTCCAAGGGACCAGTGATGTCCAAACCTCTCAGTTGATCTCGCTGGCGTGTCAACCTTGCATCACGCTCTGGTGCTGACATCCTCTTAGGGACAGCGTCATCCCCTTTGGCAGCCGATTTGAAGCGGTGGATAGTGAGGGTCTGGCTCACAAAAAGTACTCTTTTGAACGCAGCAAAATCCGCTATGGTGGCCACAATGCCCGGCCTCAGACTGTTCAAGAAGCGCGTCACTTGTTCATCAGTTGCCACCGTCCTGGAGAAGTAATCGCAAAACTCAACTTTGCGAAGGTGGCCACTCCATTGTCCTTTAAAGAAGTGATCCAAGGTTCAGATAGCCCACATTCCTCAGCCTGTTGGGCGAAAGTCGCCTCCGAATCCAGCAATGAAGGAAGGGCCATCAGGGCACAGGCGATCTGGTGAGCGAAGGAGCAGATGCAAAGATGGAGAATGCCTCCCTGTCAAAAAAAAATTGAAACAAAACCGCAACCAGTTAACAAGGAGGAAAACCCTGATGGAACATGCAACCATGTTGAAAACTTCCGTTCAGTGACAACATGCTCATACTCAACTGTTGACCTTTGTCACAGCAGCGCATTCGCCGACAAGCTCCTTTGAGCATTAAAATGTATGTTGCTTTCAACTCAAGGCATGCTATCCGACAGTTGCTATCAACTGTTCTAGTCATCTCAATCACAAAATGTTGACCGCTTTCAGCCAGAATGTGATGATATACTGAAAAAAAAACAAGTTGCGTTCAACACGTTAAAGGAAAAACAAACAACCAACCAAACTCAAACCACATGACAGAGAGCAGCAGCACAGTTTCCACTTGACAAAAGGTTCAAATGCGCTTGAAACGTTTGGCCTTTGCCTCATCAAGCGCCTCTGCCATTGCAGAAGGTGTAGTAATAACTTGGCCCTTGAAACAACGGGAGCATCTTGCATTCAACGTTGAGCAGCCTTCTGCTAAGAACTCAAAAGTGGCAGTTGAAGTCAATCTGTTACACAGGGTTCTGCCATCCACAGTGGAACACTTGTGCACAACATGAGACTTGATGTTCCTGAGGACTGGACCTTCAATAAAATCACTCCTGCACTCAGCTTCCGGAGCAGTATCATCGCCTGCATCAGAGCTGCTTGAACTTGTCGATGCCAAAGAGTCGCTGTCATTTTCACTTTCATCACCGCCCTGTCTCTTGCTGCCCCTGGCAGATGAAACAGCATCCTCGAGCGGTGTAGTAGGAACCACTTCATCATCTGTCTCCAAGCGATGATCTTTGGCCTGTGCATCTGCCGTAACTGGTTTCAAGGCTGCATCAGCATCCTTTCCGACCATTACACCCTGCTGAATTTTCATCAGATCCAACATCCTCGAGGTTCTCGATTCCTCTGGCCTAAAATGATCTCCTCTGATATTCTTCAACATGCTGCAGTACAACTGCAATGGACGCGTCAACATATCCCTTGAGTACACTGTCATCGCACGAGCACCCTTCAACTCATGGTGCCCCAGCAATGTACGGGCTGGCTCATCCAAACCATAAGAGCTTGCCCAACTCAATGTTGTATGCTTGAAACTGTGTGATGTCAACCTGTCCGAATCCACAATCCCCAAAAATTTTGTTAATAAATGCAGAAATCTCATCAGAGGTACATGATCTCTTGCAAAGGTTGCCATCGGTTCCAGGTGCCCTGCAATGGGCCCAAAAGGGCAGGCCTCCAGGTCCACATGCAACATTGCAAACGTCTCCAACCACACAGGTGTCCAGTCTACCTCGGTAATGCCCTGGATAGGACACACAACAGGTAGAAAACGCATCTTCTTCTTCAGAGAGGTTGCAGTCTTGTGGAACGATGTCTCCGTTTCAATGAAGCCGAAAAACTGACCCTCGTATTCATTCCGGTCAACCCACATGCGATGAATAAACTGCAAATCAGACCACCTGGATCGTGAAAAAATTGCAAACAAAACCGCTCCAAGCATATACTTGTCAATTGCGTCAAGCTGCTCCAACATCAAGTTTTCCAATTTAGCAACCTCATAGGACTTCATTGGTCTTGCAGGGTGATATGCATCACGTGACAGCATTAGCCTCTGTGCACGCCCTTTCAGCTGTGGATCCTGTAGCAATGCATCTTGTATGGGTATCTGCATCACATGCCTGGCAAATCTGATAGCCTCCAAAAATGACATACCCAAACTTGCTGCGGGTGTTCGCACATCTGTTGATCTTAAATACTCCAAGCAATGCGATCTCTCCCAAGGCTCCCAGTCAGTGCAAGTGCCATGCAACCATCTGAAATACTGCAACAATGTCTGTGCTCTCTTGACAGCAGTTTGGGGAGATTTGACACCTAGGGCATCTCTCAGGACCAAACCATGCTCAGTAGGATCTGCAAAATGTAGCTCGTTCTCTAATGCAGCGCCTAACTGCCCAGGAAAACCAAGAACCTCAAAGACTTGTAACCACTTGCCAATGGCTCTAGCCCACAATACCTCCTGTTCGGCAAACATGTCTTTGTCTGGTTTGACTTTGATTGCAAACGAATAAAACGGCAGCTCCAGGTCCCGACCAGAAACCTTCTGCGACACAGACTGAGGTGCAGACAATGTTGTGGCTAAATCCAACTGGTCAGTTAAACATAAATACTCTGCAGGTAGCGTTGGTATGCCAGCCACATCAGTGGTTTCAGGAAAAATGTCACCCATCACACCAGATTCCCAGGGGTACTTCAACTCAGTGTCATCCAAGCTCTGAAGCCTGGCCTCAAAATGAGCCTTGTTAACATCTGCTCTTGTGAAAGGTGTGTCAATGCTTGATGCAGGTCGTGGCGAGTCAACATGACATTCAAAATCTTCAGCACCTGATTGAATTGCATCCAGTCCAAAAAGATTACCAAGGTCAAGGCCCGAGGGTGAGTCATCCGGTGGCGCCTGATTCGATTCCTGAACATTCAACACAGGGGGTGAAATGTTACCGTCATTCCCATTGTCAAGTAAGCTAAGAAAACACGCAAACTCCTCTGCGCTCATCTTCAATGTACTCTCTGTACCTGTCCAGTTCCTCCAAGATGTCCGCGAAATCCACACTGATACAATAGGTTGTACCGCAGAAAGCACACAAATCGCTGAGGGACAAAAAGGAGAAAACACAGACACAAGAAAAATCACTGTAATCCCAGAGGCACCAAGTAATGCTGAAAATCGGAAATTCAGGCAAATTGTCGTACCTGTCATACAAATCTAAACGACGCTCCATCAATCACCCCCAGCTGCACAAAAAACGAATCACGTAAGAAACGTGGAACCCTCCCACCCTCCCTTTGGAGGTATTGAGCTTGAAATGGCCACCATTGGCATTTAGTTCAGGATACACCTTTGTGTAAAAGATTCAGCAGATGTTTACTAAACAAAAAGCTGAAACCCAGAAACAGAGTTGGGGAAACCAGATCACAGAAGGGTTAAAAGTGAAACTACATGTTGATTGCAGAGACCGTTTGCATTCAAAACGCTCAGCAATTAGACCCTCTTCAAGTGATCCCCCAACTCAGAAGTTTCTTCAGGTAGAAGTTTCCCTCGCAGGCGACGCACTAAAAAGAGCGGAGACGCGAGGCGCGAGACGCAAGAGAGGAAAGGGGAACGGGAAGAAGAAGGATCAACTAGAAGCTGCTCTCAGCTTCTTTTTAATTTCGTAAGGAATAAGGTTACATCAGCAAGCTGAGTCGCAACATCCTCTAGATGCCTTCTAAAGACTTCTGTATCTCCGAAAGTCCAAAGATCATCCTCTCGATGTCTTCTAAAGACTTCTGCGACCAAGAAAGTCCAAAGATCATCCTCTCGATGTCTTCTAAAGACTTCTGCAACTCTTGCAATTCAAATTGGATTCAGAACTATACCATGCAATCGTCAGACCTCAAAGTTTCGATAATTAGATCCGACTACCCAAGCAACGCACAGGGCAACGATCAAAGAGAGTTTTCAGCCTCATGTCTTAGACATTTAAAGACCTTTCTCTATCCAGATGACTTCACAAGTCTATCAAAACTTCAAGATGACTTCACAAGTCGTTCAAGCTATCCAAAAATCTCACAAGTTCACTCATGCAGCAGACTCCTCCTTTTTCCTCAGGGAAGATCCGGCGATAAAATCAGCGTAGCTTCGACGCCATCGATCACCTGAACAAAGGCTTGCAGCTTCGGATGAGTCCAATACCTCTCCCAGCTCTCGATCAGAGGCTGATCTGGTCATCTTCAACTCCTCCATCACTGGCCGTTGCTCCACCTCGAGCAGCTGCATTTGCAGTTGCTGCTGACGCTGTTGACGATGTCAACAACCTGAACAACCTCCGACTCGCTCGCATCGGAAGCTCTCCACTGCCATGACATGCTATGCAGGCTTCCATACGACGCTGGGGCGGTCTCCCTGATGTCTCAGAAGGCTCTGGCGGGGCCTCACTGGCCGGTGCCTTTGCAACTGGGGTCCTTGAAATCATAGACATACTGTACCCCGATGAAGGGGCAATTGTCTCAGCTTCCAGTGCTCCTCCTGGGCCAACTCTGAATGGCCTATGGGGCGGCTCGCCCACAAGCGACGCTGCTTTCGCTTCAGGGCTCTTTGGAGTAACCAAATCCACAGTTGGTGCTGCCTTTGCACCTGGACTCGCCTTAGGCGATGTAGGCTCTCCAGATTTCGCCTTTGGAGGCGTCTTGGGTGGCGTCTTTGGCGCACTTGAAACTCTTCTTGGAGCTGGCGGCGGTGGTGGTACCTGAGGTGGCGCTGGCGGTGGTGGTAGAGGGCCCTGGGCTGGAGAAGGCATTGCTGGAGGGGCCTTCCCAGAGATGGGTGGTGCCTGTGGTGGCTGTGGCCCTTGCGGAACCCACCCCTTCGGCGGGTGTGGAGGCGGCTTTGGACCCATCGCCACTGCCGCATTGCTGCTGGCCGGAAACTGGCCGCTCCTCTTCGGTGGCGTCTGAGGGGGACCCATCCCAGTCCTCTGACGAGCTCTTGGAGGGCTACCTGCGGCTGCTGGGGCCTCCTCGGACCAACCGTGGCCTCTCAGCCTCTTGTTGTGGATACGTAGTGACTCCTGGGTCAATCCAACCTGTGAAATCGAATCACCCGGGGCAACCTCATCGCCCACAGTGGAGTCTGGCTGGTGCTGTCCTCTTGGCGTCAAAGTCACACGCCCATGAGTAAGGCTCACCCTTCGCTCCATCTCAGGGCACTGAGAGATGATATGGCCTTTCTCTCCACAATGACCACACTTCAGACCCTTCGGATTCTTCCAGCTGAATCCACTGAAAGACCTCACAAAGGCGGGTCCTTTTTCCTCCTCAGCTTTCGGGTTGATCTCCAACTCCTCTCTCTTGTTTAACTGAGGGTTGTACATCCTTCGCATGACCCTTCTCTGACCTGGCAGTCTCGACCCTCTCACAACCTCATATGTAGGCGTTGGCCGGGACTCCTCTTCTCTCCTCTGAGCAGCGAAGTAGGCAAAAGCTTCTTTCTGCCTACTCTTCCAAGCCTGACGCTTGGCCTTACGACGACCAGCCTCGCGTCGTCTCTTCAGCAGACCAGTGGCCTCCCAGGCCTCTTTCTTCACTTGAATCACAAAGCGACCAGGCTTCCTGGGCATCTTCTTCACAGCAGGTTCACGTCCAGGAGCTTGAGACCTTCCTGACGGCCTTGCTTTCGCTTCAGGTCTGCCTCGAGTAGTAGGCATGGCTTTCTCCTTGGGCCTCGGCGGCTGAGCTTTCTTTGGAGTGACCTCCACAACATCCTCAGCCTCGGCAGCTGCAGTCTCTGACGCACCTGGTGCAACTGGTGCCGCTTCAGTAGCGGCAGGGGGAGCTGCAGCCTCTGCTGCCTTCGGCACTGCCTCAGCAGCTGGCACCACTGCCTCTGCAGATGTCACCGCAACAGTCGCAGTGTTGGCTTCACCACCTATGATGGTGACCGTATCATCAGATTCAGGTGCCGCACCGACACCTTCAGCTGTTGGATGCCCAAGGAGCGCATGGCTGTCCGGCGCTCTGGGCTCTTCTCATTCTGCAGGGATACGTCCAGCCATAGCGGAACCGATTCCCTCGCCTTGAAACCTTTCGCAAACAGCTACAAGTGCATTGATCATCTGAGTGCATGAACGTGGAAATGGCGACAATTCACAAGTTGTTGAATTTGCAGGTTCTTCACAAATCAACTCTCCACAAAACATGCAGTTTCTGGTTGAAAACGCACACAAAATACCTGAAAAACTGTTGTCGCAGATTTCAAAATCGAGCAAACAGTCCAAAAGAATACCTTCAAATGACGAAAAACCAAGTATTTCCATGTACTGCAACGCTTTGATCGTCGGCAAACATTTGGTAAAATGGTCAGCGACGTTTCCAGTTCCTCTGACATGTCCAATTTGCAGGATTTCTTTTCCCAAAAGTTCTCTCAACCAGTTCACTTTGATGTCGATATGTCTTGACCTACGCTGGAGGTCGGAACCTTCCAAAAGCATCTTCCCACTCAGGGAGTCAGTCCACAAGAGGATCGGACAGACAAAATCCAAGCTGTCGTCCTCTGACAAAGACGGTGGATTTACCTGAACGCGACGCAGGACAAAACTCAAACTTCTCAGCAAACCAATGGCTTCTTGGACAGCTGCCTGAACGGCAACGAGCTCTGCCTCGCATGAACTCAACGTCACAGATGCCTGATGTCGAGAGAAACACTTCAAAACAACACATCGGAAAACAATAACGCACCCAGTGATGCTTCTCCTCTGAGTAGCTTGCATAGGGGCAAATCCAGCATCACTATAAACTTCCAGACCGATGTCTTTCTCAGAAAGGTCCTCAAGTCCAGGTGAGGGAAATTTCTGGGACATCTTCATGTGCAACAACATAAATCGAAGCACGGCTCGCAGAGCTTTCTCATGGCCTGGCTTTGGACAGGATTGTCCAGTTGACAGCATTGCAATCAGGATCAAGATATCCTGTCGGGTCTGTGCCAGCCATGACAGACGTCCAAGAACTCTCCTGAACTTGGAGTGCGCCTCAGCGCTGATAGGCTCTTCTTGCAGTGTCTGCTCCAAAAATGGACGAAGATCAGGAAATGCAGTGGAACCTTTGGAGATTCCATACTCCTCGAACGCACTGTTCAGGTAATCCTGGTCGACAAACAACTGCAAACCTGAGCTTCCCTTCTCTCGGAGGATGGTACGGCCTAGAAACTTCAATGAACCACCAGACATGGTCACTCGGCCAGTCTCTCGGATCTTGACCTGCTTCTCAAGAGCTTCAAACAGAACACGATACGCAGCCTCGCTGGGCGTGGCAACCAACAGGTCATCAACATAACAGATGACAAGGATGGGGGCACCCCGTACCATCCCACCGTACAAGCATGGCTCCACAAGTCCAGATCGGATGCCAACGCTTTTGACAATCCCATCAAAGAACAGAACCCAAGTCAAACTTGCGATACGAAGTCCATTCAAACCCTTGTAAGCCTCAAGGAAAACCGGTTCATTGTCAAGTGTGCTGATTGATGATGGAAGCCGGACACAAACCTTCACAGTGAGCGGTGAATTCATGAACGCCTGACTGACGTCAATCGCATAAAGGTTGAAACCTTTTCCACCAGTCCACATACCCGTTGCCGCTCCCAACAGAAGTCGTAGCGACTCAATCGAGGGTGTGGGGGAAGAAATACCTTCCTGCCTGGCGGTCTTCTGACCTTTAGCGAAATCTTTCACGACTATCCGAGCACGAACTCCTTCGTCGGCTTCAGGCTTACTGTTCGTAACCCACCTGCAGGAGATAACTTTGATGTTGTGCTTCTTGCAGAACTGCAAGGCTTCCTTCTCCTTCATGATACGACTTGCCTTCACATGAGTCAATCCCTTGAGCTCTTTGACCATCGCAAGGAAAGTTCCTTGGGGGTCCAGTTCTTCAAGAGTGGTATCCGAAACAGCTCCTGTTGGCTTCCACAATCGAACCTTGGATCCACATAGCTCAACAACCTCAGAGTCATGAGCTCCACCTGAAAAACTGATAGACTCAACAGAGAACCGCTCCTCGGAGAGCAGATCGGGAGAAGTCAAACATCCAATCCTGACTCTCTCAGAGCAAAGACACACATCGATCATCGGGATCGTCTGTGGCTGTTCAACTTCCATCTCAACATCTTCGGATTGAAAATCTGGAGCGTCTCGCTCCGAAAAGGATGCAGCCTCAGTTGGTGCAGAACTCGCCTCAAGTGGTAAGTCCATGTCCACATCGGCAAGATCAGCATGTTCGGGACCCAGAGATGGTGAGTAAGGGACGTCTCCACCTTCACCTGCTTGCTCCAAAGCTTGCTCCACATCCTCAAGCGACGGCTTGATAGGAGTAGACAAGAACTCACCTTGCCTCTTGCGGCACTCAGCCGAATGGCGGGTGCCAGGAGCATTCATACCTGATTCACAACTCGGACAGTGCCTTGTAGGCAACATTCCAGATGGCAAACCTGGAATCTTTGGTAGTGGCTGTGATGGTACTGGTACCGCCACTTCTTGGTCATTGGGCTCGGCAAGTGGGAGTTGTTTCTCAGGCACAACGGCTTCTTTGGATCTCTGGTTCCGAAGCCATGTCCAATAGCGCTCACAGCACTTCTTGGAGTGTCGACCTTGACGAGTAGCACAAGAACTACAACCTTCGGTCCGTCCATGGGCATCAATCCAATGCCGTGGAGGTTGCACCTTGTCGGGCAGACGTGCCAAGTCCTCTGGAACGATCTCAATCGGTTCCTGGTCCAAGATGGCGGGTGCAGGTCCAGCAGAGTCCACTGCACGCAAGAACCTTCCAACCAATTCCAGAGGATACACAATTGGAAAAACGAGCTTCAGGCTCTTCGCTTGGAAAAATTTCAGTTCACCTTCAATCAACGCAACTACAAAGTGTGCAAACGAGTTCCTCACAGGATACAGGTATCCAGCAGTCACAAACCTCCCGATGCTGTTCACACTGTCAGGTGTCTCCGCAAGAACCCTAGAACAGAACATCGCTGTGACAGCATTCTTCTGATCAACCTGGTTTCTTAGGACCTCTCGTCCACTCAATCCTGTGCCATCCAACTTCGAATGCAAGTTGTGCATCGCAATCACATACCTTGAACTGGCTTCCCAGCCAACCAAACTGTTGACCACGTCAACACCTGCTTTCCCCAATTCGAGTCTCAGTACCGCAAGACCTTCTTTCAGCTCACGGACTCCACGCTCCACTGAACCAACAGTATCATGGTTCTGGGGACCTGCTTTGCTGACGGTAAATTCTCTTGGAATACCAGCTCTTCTCAACGTCGTCCCGAGTTCATCGGACGCATCTGACCTGAAGTCAATCGGCTTTGGATCTCCAGACAACAGTCCAAACTCTGCCAAGATCTGGCGGACATGTTGGCCGGTGGTGTCAAGACTCTCGCTCACAGCGCAGACACCCAGCTAACCACTGAAGCAGTGGCGAAACAACAAGAACTTGTACTGCGATCCAACTGTTCCCAAGAACATGAAGTCAACCTGTACCTCAAGCAAGCGCTCTTTCAAATCTCGCCTGGGTGCTCTGGAAACACCACGGCCCTGTTGACATTCCAAACAATGAGGGTCATACGGATAATGGCCTCTCAAGATGTGTTGACGCAGTCCCTCCTGGGTTGACAACTCAACCGCACCTACCATACCAACAGTCAAGCCTTGCCCGGTCCTCACTGACTCCATTGGCACATCAACTTCCATCGGCATGTAGGTATCCTTCAAAGCAGGAACCTGAGATGTTGTCTTCTTAGCTCTCAGCCAGGGACATCCTCCCCACAATACCACATCAGTAATCACGGTATTCGACTCTTCATGCCAAAGATAGGTCTCACCTGGCGACTGAACAACTGTCCATCCACGCTTCACAAGCTGGGTTGTGCTCACAATGTTGTGGCTGGTGGAGCCTACGCAGCACTTCAAACGAAAGTTCTGAGACTTCTTGGAACCTGATCCCGTCTCAAACACAACTGTCACCTGAACTTCACCTCTCATGGTGACTGCAGACCCATTGGCCGCATAATAGGTGTCCATCACCTGCTCTTCTGCGCTGCACTTGTAGTAGGCCTTGAACTGCTCAGACAACACTGAGACAGCTGCTCCACTGTCAATCAACCACCATCGCCACTCATCACCCGAATGTTCAACTGAAGAAATCAATGGCATCAGCTCCTCACCTTGTGCTGGAGCAGCTTCCTGCCCATTCTCCTCTGCCAACTCG
>CAMXCT020006246.1:7074-24574 GCA_947184155.2 Cladocopium goreaui
TCTTTTCTCCTTTCCTTTCTTCTTTCCTTTCCTTTTTCCTTTCCTTTTTCCTTTCCTTTTTCCTTTCCTTTTTGCTTTCCTTTTTCCTTTCCTTTTTCCTTTCCTTTTTCCTTTCCTTTTTCCTTTCCTTTTTCCTTTTTAAATCTATATATTATAAAAATGTTGCTGGCACGTCATTCTAACAGCCCTCATTCTAAGTGTTCCACTGAAAATTTTGGAAAACAAAACGTCATTCTAAGTTTCAGTTCTCGACTATAGATAGATAGATAGATAGATAGATAGAAAGATAGATAGATAGATAGATAGCTAGATAGATAGATAGATAGATAGATAAAAAAATAAATCGATGCATAAATAAATGAATACATATGTCGGTGGGAATGATCGACCATTCATGGATCGCTAGAAGCAATCCAAAGGAGTCATGAATTCACAGCGGCGGATGGCGCCGAGGAGAAGGGCATTCTGAAGCCGATCTCCAAGCAATCCATGGGCGACATCACGGGCAAGAAAGAAATGATGGCCCGGAAAAATGTACGGGCAATGTCTGAGAACCATCGAGACTTGGACGAAAAAAATACAACTGAATATATCAGAATGCTCACAGAAAGAGAATATTTGCAGTATGTCGCAGTTGTAGGATGTGGATGGATGTGGGTGTAGAGTTATGGTGAAGATGCTCTGTATGTGCTTAGGACTCATCGTGAAGCAGTGTGAGCTCTGCTTTGGTTTCTTGCATTCCTTACGGCCTCTATGGCCTGTAGCAAAAGTTTGTCCGTATTCCAAGTTGCCTTTGCAACTTCACTATCGCTAGTGCCGCTACTTAGCAATACGCCAGTTTATTCCAGCTTTCCAAGGATCAAGCATACAAACTGACAAAGAAAACAGCGTATTAATCATTAATCAATTTACGCTCAATAAATGCTTTTCTGTTGGTGAATTTGCGGCTGATCTCGCAAAGATGACGGCGAGTCATCTATGTCATAAATGCCCTGGATTCCGTGAGTCGCGTGGGGCATAGCCAAAGATTTTCCTCGTTTGTCGCGAATTTGCCAAAATCGGCTTGTGTTTGCGTCTCAAAAGTGGAAGCGCCCCTGTGCTGAGATCTTCTGTAGTAATTTAAGAAATGACAGTTCCTGGTCGCTTGCCTTTAACAGATGGGACATGTATGGATTGTCTATCCGTTTTCATCCTCAGTCCATTCCATAATGACTTGTTCAGAGGGGATCCACAGCATTTAATCCAACCATGCCTGCTGTGTTTGGTGCTTGCCGGGGCAAGACTTACCAGCGTGGCTTTGCAAGTTGGGCATGCTGCTCAGGCAGATGGCAACGTGAAGAGGGGCACAGACACAGACACACACACACACGAAGGGTCATGTGAAACATAATAATAATATATTATATACATATATTATATATATGATATATGCACATAGTGACGGACTAGCACTTAGATTGTTTGTTGCAGAAATTTGAATTCTATCCAGTGATGAGGAGGGAAGCACTGAGCTTAGGGTACCATATTCCCAACCATATAATTCTGACTGCATTGTTCTTTATAATTTATAATTCTAATTGCAGTTGGGAACTTCATATCAATTCTGACTGCAGGGTTTGGCAAATTCTTACTGCACTCTTTCTGTATAGCGGTCATTTCGCGACAACGATTTAAACTGCAGCCAAAAGTATCACTTTATAGTAAACATTTTACATTGCATTACATGACACTACATTACATTACATACTTACAGCAATTAATCCGATTTGCTTGGTATAGACCCCTAGTTTAGGGGCATTTCTAGCACAATGCCATGTAATGCCCCATTTATCACATTGTATAATTGTTGGCATGGGCCATCATATGAAACATGCAGCCATTGCAGCATCCCGTCAATGCAACACGCAGGCATCGCGTGATCAGTGCAGTCACTATTCCGCAAAAAAAAATGGATGCATCTGCACTTACACTGCACCTAGAGGTTGAGATGCCCTTGGAATCAACCGAGTAAGCACTCTAATCCGCACAGGATACGTGCGAGGGGGAGGAGTCACTGGTTCCCAAGCTTTCAGTACTTGGGCCCGACCGGGAAAAACAACAATGGCATTGTGACCGTGGTGCTATGGTGGTGCTATGGTTTCTATGCAAGTCTATGGGAATCTATCAGAATCTCTATTGGATCTGGATCAAGTTGTGCTTCTCCCGGCTCCTCACACAACGCTGCGCTCGGCGCTCGTGTATTGCACAGAAGCATTGGAGAGGCCATTTCTCCTTCGAAAGCCCGGCTCACCCACAGATCAAGTGCAACACAGGTGCTTCCCATTGTGCTGACATATGGTTCTACATAGTGTAACTGTATGTCACTGCAACAAGAACACTATCAGCCCTCAGATTTTTTTGCACATTTTTACGTTTGGGAGAGCGGCTGCGGGTTAGTTTTCAAGGTTCCTGGCCCGGGAGTTCTGACAGGAGGTCCTAGAAATGTGATTTACATTGAATTCTCCAGGAATCAAATGTTTTTCCCCAAGGAAGGGCAGGGGCTCACACATTTCCATCTTTTACATTGAATTACCCTCCAAGTGAAATTCACAGAACTTTGGGCAAATCCGACGCCATTTTGTTTCTCATCGATTGAAATCGACCAGATTTTCATACTCAAACTTTCACCTGGGCCTGGACCGAATTTGGGAGATGAATCACACCTGGAGGGGGAACACAAAGAGCTCCAGAAGTGACTCCTTTGCGAAGAACCGCGGGATTGAGACCCGTTAGGGCCAGGCCGCCCCAGTATGCCCCAGTTCCACTCAGCGAAACTGCAGATCTTCGATCTGGATTTATGCGCCATTTTTGGCGCACTGGCGTACCAATGCGTTCCGTGATCTTACACAGTTGACATGTCCTCAGGGGTGGAGTACATATGACACCTGGGCGCCGGCCCGGCCCTAATACTATGAGTGCCAACCAGAGCACCTGCAGGAGAGCCCCCCGCGGGGGCAGCTGCTTATGCTGCTGGACAAGCAGCTGGAGATTTTGTTTTAGCGGAGCTATGGCGCTATGGGAAAAAAGGATCAAAATGGATGACACTAGCTGGGGAACGAGAATGTATTGGAATCCGCAATTTTCCCCTGTAGTTCGTTGGAATAGCTTTGCCCCCTTGACCTTGTCCCTTGTCCTAAGCGTAAAGCACTGGACCTGCCCAAATTCCTGCCCAGGGTCAACCGGTCAGTCCATTGTGCGCCTGAGGTTGTGCTGCAAGCTGCATTGGTGAAGCCAACTTCCATGGCGCTGACTGCAGCACTGGGTCCTTGCCGTGGTGCTGCCTGGGAGGAGGCCAAGTGAAGGTATGACAACTGGATCAACTGGGAAGTGTAGTTTGCTTGAAGTGTGTCGTTTTCGTGGGTCACTTGGATCACTTAGGCTTTTTTGGGACCTTATGGACTTATGGACCTTCTTTGCTGTTCCTTATTGAGCCCTATTGGCTTCCATTCTTGACATGTCTGAAAACAGGGTAGGTATACCCCCAAAGTGAAGGACAATGATCTAGTGAACCTGATGATTGACTGATTAACCATCAAATTTGAAGGGTACCATGGGGTACCGCAATTTCAGATGTAGGCCTTGAAGCTGCTAGATGCCTTGGTGCATGTCGCTGACCAAGTGGCCTATGGATCCCCGGCAGCAATTCGGGGGTGGAAGACTCCTCCCGAAGACTGAGGGATGCGCACAATTTGTAAGTCATGGTAAGTCATGGTAAGTCATGGTAAGGCATGCAGCTTTGGTTCAGTTGCATTGGACATTTCTGAGGTGCGGCTGCTTATGCTTGTGGCCCAGCAGCCTGGGAGGTTTCGTTGACTTTGCTGACGGCTGCCATGGTGCAATGCCTGGAAGGTGGTCGCGAGCTGCGAAATGCGGCCGTCTCTGGTGGCGTTTCTGGACCTGTGCGGCTTCGGAAGTGTCAAGATATGGGGGGAAACAGATGTTAGATACAGTTAGATGGGAAGTGATGTTTTGGGATTTGGGGCATGCAATGTATGTTCACAGCTTGCATTTTTTAATGGTGAGTTTGGCGTTTGTTCTTTGCTGTTGACGTTTTTGTTTGAAGCGCATCTCTTAGGGCCTTGGGGTTTTAAGAGCTGCAACGTTGATCGCAGAGGGAGGCCTCTGCACTATGAACCTTTGAACATTTTGGAATTCATGCGTCCTTTCAATGCAAGCAAATGCCACGACATTATTGAAGCATCTGAGCTACTAGAACCATACTAGAACCAAGCATCACTGACACTATGCTGCGGTACCTCCCAGGTATTCTCTACATCGGTTCTGGTGCCATAGGTTCAACATATCAACATGGATCAACGCCGTGGCTCTGTGGCACCAAGGCAGCTTTGGGCAGGTGGTCCAACGCACTTGTCGCTATGAGCCCTCCTGAGTTGTGGTTTCTCAAGATGCATGTCCATTTTTGTGGAAAAGTTTTCGGGCCCAAGAAAAGATACGACAATCTATGATGTTAATGGAACTATTCCCCCAAAATCGATGATATCTGACAATCTGTGATAATCTATGATAGATAAATATAGACTATATAGATATAGAATGATATAGATATCTCATGATATCTCATGATATCCCCAATCTTCCAGGAAGCGCAGTACCATCTCTCGAGGCCCTCCAGATCCACCGATCCGGTAGATCCAGTGGGCTGCAAAATTGCCATCAACTCCGTGGCTGAGGTGTTGGTCAACTTTGGTCAACTTTGATCAACTTGTGAGTCTCATCAAAGATTCAAAGTGATTCAAAGTGGGAAGATATGGAAACTGCACTGAAAATATCTGAAAATGCCATTGAATCAGGGCTTTGACCGATCTATGGACCTATGGTATTGCTGACTTACTGCTTGGGATGGTTTGCTGCGTGTGAGAGCTTCACCAGATGTCAGGCCCGGCAATGGCAGTTGGCTTTGGAGCTCCTTCGCAGCTTCGTTGCGGTTTGGATGTGGTGGGGTGAGTTGGTCTGGTGTGTAACTGGTGGTGTTTAGCTGAGGCATGATGTCGCTGGCCGGAGTCACGCCTACTCATGCATGCAACTTGGCGACAGAGGTGCAATGTAGGGAAGGGGAACTTCATGGAATGAAGCCCACTCAGTAGTGGTTTTGACTTTCAAAATTTCGAGCCCCGGAAAGGTGTCAACATGTGACCGCTTTCCCCGCGAGGCCTGGAAGTTGTGTCCCGAAGCTGTCGCCCGAAGCACTGGGCAGCCGCCGTTGGCACCGCTGGGCTGCTGGAGATGGAGGAGATGCAGCAAACTGTGGCCATGGAGCTGAGGCCAGACTTCTGTCGGTGCTGTGGCTATGTTTGGCTCCTTGTTCTGATGCTTTAAAAGGCTGTCATAATCTGATATAATCTGGTAAAGTGTGATAAGCTTGGTGGTGGAACAGTCATGTGCAATTGCAAGAATGCCAAACTGCCTGCAAGAATAGCTGGCAATATCAGCTGCTCTTATGTCTTTGGAGTTTCAGTGGTTCCTTGCCGAGGTGAGGGCATGTTGTGAACAGTCTTGCCGTGGGGTGACTTCAGCCGCCGCGAGCTACAGGACTCTTGGCCTCACGTCGCGTTGTCCAGAGCTTGCATCTGATGCTGACTTGCTGGGTCGCGGGACCGCCACAACCTTGTTCAAGCGCGCTCATGCCTCCAGTTGCTGAGGTTCTATGAGATTCTATGAGCCTCTGCAAGTTGGAATGCGGTTCGTGCACCGCAACGGACTGTTGCAGCATGCGAATGTCACGATGTCTGCTTTTGATCTCGCGTCCTGGTGCCTGACATGGCCCTCCCTGCGACCCAATCCACATGGGCAGCAGTGATTTTCACATTGGGCAAGGATGCCCGAGGTGAAATACACTGCCGCCCTGGCAGATGGGGTCTCCTCGCAGGGAGAATCCGTCCTGTCCTTTGGGTGATCCCCGGGATCATACGAGAAGTTCAGTCGAAAATGGGCACCGAAGCAAAGTTGGCCTCAGGCGCCTCATCGCGTTTGGGCTGGAGGCTTGTTCAGGTGGAGCTTGCCATGGAAAGATGACTTATATATCCTCATCACCAAATCATTTTTGAATTGGACATTTGGGAAGCCAGAGTGAACCCCAAAGGGTGTCCGTCACCGGGTGAGACTTTGTTATCTTTGTTGAAGGAAGCCTCGCAGAACCGCCTGGAAGCATTGAAAGCAACAGGCACAGCTGGCTGGGCAGTCGATTGGGCTGATTTTGGGATATTGGTTTTCCATGATTTTCCTTTGATATGTGGTTTTCAGAGTGTCTTCCTGTTGATCCAAGATTTTTTTCGGCATTTTGGTCCTCACTTTGCTGCATTTTCTCAGGGTATCGTCCCGTCGTCCCGTTGGGCCGTTGGCCCGTTGGCCCGTGGGCGCCATGGCGGAGATCGTGGTGTGCTCCGCAACTTCGGGGGAAGAGCTGGTGACGCTGAAACTGGAGGACTTGGAGCAGGATTCACGGAACGATGTGACGCCCTGTGACAGTTTGATTTTGTTTATTTTTTTCTCTGGATGAATGAATCATTTTTTGAAACATAATTTAGCAGAATGGTGAAACATGGTAAGCTGAGTACCTGTTGTTCGTCTTTTCCAGGTTTACCTTTCCAAGTACTTTGAAGATTGGACACTTTTGAGGAAAACACTCAAGAGATTTCTGACCACTCGACTTGGCTATCCGAGATTTAGGCTGGGTCGCAGACATGAGTTGGCTCAGTTGGCTCTGTCGCCAGTGACATGTGATGAACCGACTTAACCTCTTTGGGACTCAACCGACTTCACCTCTTTCTTCCTTACATGTTGTCGCTTGTTTTGGTAAGCCAGAGGGATGGATGATCATGCGTTCCGACCACTTCATCATCTTGAACTAAAAGCTGGTTATGCTGGAACTCCAGATATCCTGCAGAACATCCAGTATAATCCATTATCATTATATAATAATACGGCCAGACGCCTTGTGTTGCCCGGAGATTTACAAGGACGTTCCCGGCATGTTGATCTTGATCTTGATCTTGATCTTGATGATGATGATGATGATGATGATGATGATGATGATGATGATGATGATAATGACGATGATGATGATGCCGATTATGATGATGATGACGATGATGATGATGATGGTGATGAAGATGAACATGTTGAGTCACAAAGCAGAAATTCCAGACCTGCTGTCTTTTTGAAACCTCTGAATTGGAGCGATCAGTTAATTGTAGTTCAAGGGGGTGGCGGATTTTAATACCTCATGATGATATGAATATATCTTACATGTTAGATCCCATATCAATATAGAGTTCAAGGGGGTGGCGGATTTTAATACCTCATGATGATATGAAGATATCTTACATGTTAGATCCCATATCAATATAGAGTTCAAGGGGGTGGCGGATTTTACTACCTCATGATGATATGAAGATATCTTACATGTTAGATTCCATATCAATATAGAGTTCAAGGGGGTGGCGGATTTTACTACCTCATGATGATATGAAGATGTCTTACATGTTAGATCCCATATCAATATAGAGTTCAAGGGAGTGGCGGATTTTACTACCTCATGATGATATGAAGATATCTTACATGTTAGATCCCATATCAATATAGAGTTCAAGGGAGTGGCGGATTTTACTACCTCATGATGATATGAAGCTATCTTACATGTTAGATTCCATATCAATATAGAGTTCAAGGGGGCGGCGGAATTCTAATACCTCATGATGGTATGAAGATATCTTAGATGTTAGATCCCATATCTTCCATATCTTAGAAATAGCCCACAGCCACCGCGTGTTGCCGATAATAATATCATCATCATCATCATCATCATCACCAGCATCAGCATCATCATCATCATCATCATCATCATCAAACAACATCTAACGTGTCGGTTGTGGGTCTGGGCAACACACGGTGTCTGTGGGTAATAATATATACAGACAGATTGGTTTCCCATGGTTTCCATGTCCAACCTTTTGAATCCGTGCGGCATCCTTTTGGTCTCCAGGCAACGTCTTTTGGACCGTGACCTCCTAAGTGATGCAACGTCGCTGTCGCAGTTGTCGCTGCCGGCACAGCTTCAGCTGGTGCTGTTGGAGTTTCTGCCTTCGGAAAGAGAACGAGACCAGGAATTCCTGGCTGCCTGCGCTGAGAATCGGGTGGAGCCTTGGCTGTCATTTTCTTCTTGGTTCTTCACCTTGACATTTTGGTGTCCTTTCATTGTTGGCTTCTGTCCCTAGATATCTCCTGGTTGGAGGTTAGAGAAAAACGGAACACCATGAACTGGTCCGTTTGCTGCTTCAGCTGCCACCACGTACTGTATTCAGTGCTGTTATGTGTGTCGTTTTTCGAGAAATCAAGGAGAAGGTTGAAGAGATGCTGCAGTTACCTCAAAATCCCAACACCTTTGGCAACGGAAGAGGAGCACTGCATATTGCCGCAGAGGATGGTTTTTTGCAATCACTCCAGCTGCTACTGGAAGCCAAGGCTGATAAGGATGTCACACTCGAGATAGACTACACTCCTTTGCACTTGGCGACTCGCAATGGTCATTTGGAGGATCGCATGAAAATCTCGGGAATAACATGCGTCAGTTGATGTTGGGGCTGCAGTTGTTCAGCATGCCAGCATGCCAACTCTACCCCTTCCGTTCACTCTTCGAAACGGTCCACGACGCTTGATAACCACTTCTCCCTCAATCACCCTGACATTGGCCAAAATTGAACAATATCAAGCAACCCCTATCCATTGATTGACATTGACTACAATATTGCCATACATTGTCTAATTCATTCACTCGTTGACTATCATAATATGATATATAATAACCAAGCATTTGCATTGGTCACTTGAGTCAATATTACAAGCAGTCAACTGGGCCAACTTCCATATCTTCTATCAACCCCTCCATTCCATGACCCCCCTGAAGGTGGTCAAAGCCCTTCTGGACGTCGGGGCCGAAAAAGACACTTCGACGCGGGAAGGCACTACCCCTCTGCACGTGGCCTCACTGCAAGGCCATGTGGAAGTGGTGCGAAGCTTACTGCAGGTGCGCAGCAGGTGATGATGGAATATATGGGAACATATGGGAATATATGGGAATATGGGGGTCAGAACCCATGAAATACATAAAGAACATCATTGAAATACGAATCAACTCACCAATCCGTTCTTAGGGTATCTAAGATTGGCAATGTTAAATGTAGTGTACATGTTTGGAAGTGCTACTGCTCTACTTCCAACAGAATCTGAGCTGTGGGCTTTGCAATGCTTTGCAGCTTCGCTCAGGCAGGTGCAGACAAAGATAAAGCCACCTTTGATGAAGGCTTCACACCTTTGCATTTGGCATGTCACCGCGGCTCACTGGAAGTGATTCAGTTGCTGCTCGCAGCCGGCGCAAACAAAGACAAGACGCTGAGCAATGGCCACTTTGGACTGGTTCAATGCTGAAAAAAAGGGAAAGCTGGGGAATCACTAGAAGTCTAAGTATTAGTCTGGTTGCTCAGTCTTCCGATTTCGAACCTCCCGATCCCTTTCGTTTAATGTGTTTTATGTTGGCATCCATAAGTTACGTCGTTCTTTGTTCTTAGAGACCTTAGAGGGGTTGATGGAACAGGTTTAGTAATGGGAACTGAGGGGAATTTAGGCGATTTAGGATGCACCCAAGGCCAGACACCTTTGCATTCTGCTGCCAACGTGGGTCACATGGAAGTGGTGCGCCTACTGCTTTCGGTCCGGGCGGCATATATCTCCACCCCAGATGGCCTGTCACCTTTACACGTGGCAGCGCATGAAGGGCACCTGGGAGTGGCCAAATTGTTGTTGGATTTGGATCGCCATTCTGAGCTCACAGTGTGCACACGCTCTGTGACGCCTCTACATATCGCAGCTCATGCCGGGCACTTGGAGATGGTGCAACTTCTCTTGGACGTGGAGAACCGGGATCAACGGACGCCCAACCGAGGTGCTACACCGTTACACGCTGCAGTGCAGGAAGGTCGCTTGGAGGTGGCGGAATTCTTGCTGCGGAATGGCGCCGATCATCGGAAGGCCACGGACACCGGGTGTACCGCGTTGCACGTGGCCGCGCAGAAGGGACATCCCAATGTGGTGCGTTTGCTTCTGGAACATGGTGCAGATAAAAAAGCAAAGACCCTTCATGGTGCAACACCCTTCAGCTTAGCTGCAAGAGCAGGGAATATGGAAGCAATTCGCTTGTTAAAGCCTAAGCGAAGGCGAGTTCTGAAAGACTCTACGTGACTTTGGCTTGAACCCTGCCTTTATTCAGGCAGATTTCCAGAAAGAGGCAACGTTGATCCCATTTGCGAAGGAAAACGGTGCACACATAGCATCACATAGCTATGATGCTTGGGTTTCTGGGAGCTCACTGTTGCCACAATTTGCCGAAGGTGTTGGTTTGCTTTATTTTCTCCGATTGTTTGATGCCAGGGGTCCTGGGTGAATAGGTTTTTACCTGCACACAATAAATTGGAAACAATCGCATGACCATTCATCACAAGCATGCCACTTCCGCTTCCAAAGCCCATCAAGACCTAGCTCCTCCGTCCTGAACTACTCCCAGCATCTCCCAGCTACTCCAACTCTTGACCCAATGGGAGATGATGTGTGGTGACTCTGTGGTCTGGTTAGCCGATTCTTAAGATATCTTAAGATGCTAACTGAATCGCCAACCTTCAACCGACTTTGTGTCCACGGTGAATTCATGAAAGGATATGAACGGTGTTCAAATGATATGTTGAGATAGATAGATGGCTGGATGGAAAGATTAGATTAGATTATATAGATTAGATTAGATTTGATAGATTAGATAGATTAGATCGGCTTAGATTCAAATTGATTCGATTCAATTAGATTATATGAGATAAATTAGATAGATACGATAGACAAGATAGATAAGATAACAATAGATACAACAAATACGATAGATACGATAGATTAGATAGATAAGATAGATAAGATAGATAAAAATGATATTGTAGACATAGACATAGATAGAGGTAGAAAAGACATAGATAGAGGTAGATAGAGATAGATAGAGATAGAGATAAAAATAGATAGATATAGATAGAGATAGATAGGGATAGATAGACTTACATATGCACACACACACACGCACATATTTCATTCTTGGGGATTGCATAATTGTCGACGTTTTTGTTCCGCATCGAATTTTTGGCTAATTCGAATGGGGAAAAAACCCGCCCTGTGAGGTCAGCTTACGACCTCGGGGCTTGGGAGCGTTGGCGGCCAGGTGCCAATCTGAGAGTTCGGTGTTTCGTGTTTGGTGGAAAGGACGGACACGTTTGAAGATTTTGAAGATCATTGAAATTCAGACATTTATTGAATACCTCTTCTGTATTGAATTCTTAGTTGAATTTCTACATTTTTTCCGAGTCCGCAGCTACACTCAGCTTCAAGACTTCGGATTTTTTTTTTCTCGCAGATATTCAAAAGAGTCACAGGTCATGACGACTCTCCAGGTTTTCTGAGCTGTGACTGGGGACTTAATTCTTCAAACTGAACTTCCGGAAGAAGAGGTTTTCCTGCATCTGAGTGATCGGATTTGTGCTGCCACTGGGGTGCCCAACTTCTGTCAACAGCTCGTGTCCCAAGATGGCGACATTATTCGAGATTGGAAAGCGTGGGATCAATTGGGGCAGCCCTTGAATCTTCAGGTGGCGTTCCAAATGGCTACGAAGTCACTCAGTCATGAGCTCTTGGAGTTTTCTTCAACCGGTGATCATGACAAGGTCCAAGAGATTCTGCAGCAGTTTCAAGATCCAAATGTGGTTGATCCAGCTGGCGAGTCTCCCATGGTCAAGGTGAGGGGACATTTTTTTTGAAGCAATTTCTGTTTTGTTTGTTTTTCCGGTGGTTGGTCTCACCCCTCTGTCATCCACAGAGTGGCGATTGAGGGAGGGAACAGCAGATCAACCCCAAGGACAACACAATGGAATTAAGGAAAGGAGTTGAAAGGTAAGTATAGAATGTATAGATTGCGGATGTGCTTCTGTACTCTTCTGTTTCGAGCATTTTCTAGCCACTGGATGTGACTGCAATTCTTAACCCCCATGTCCGACATTGTCTGAGCTCAGGCCAGCCGCGGAGGTCACTTGGAGGTGGTCCAGCTACTCCTGGAAGCCTTGGCCGATCTGCGGCCTGGGCCGCCTGGGCAGCCTGGGCCGCCTGGGGCGTTGCCGCTGCTGGCCGCATCAACAGCCGGGCACCGGGAGGTGGTGCAGCAGCTGCTGTGGGCGCGCTGCGACTCCGAGCTGCGCGACGCGTTGGGGAACACGGCGCTGTCTCGAGCGGCGGAGGCCGGACAGGTCGAGGTGGCCAGGACGCTGTTGCTCACAGCCAACGTGGATGCGGAAAACCTGGCGGGACAAACGCCTTTGTTGATTGCTGCGATGCGAGGCTTGTTTTCAATGATGTGCTTGTTACTGAGAAATGGAGCGGATAAGGATGTTGCAGACATGCATGGATACACTGCTTTGATGGCTTCATCTTCTCGAGGTGATCTCAGGGGGGTGACTTATTTGTTGGAGGCTTGTGCCCAGGTGAACAAGATGACCAGCAAGGGTCGCACGGCGCTTTATATGGCGGCGGAGACCGGTCATTTCAAAGCTCTGCGGTGTCTCCTGGCTGCCCGTGCTGACCCAGATGTTCGTGACCAGCACGGCTGCACCGCCTTGTTCTTGGCGGCACAGATCGGAAGGAGCGATGTGGTTGGGGCGCTGTTGGAAGCTCGAGCCGACCACGACTTGAAGACTGTAAACGGACGCAGTCCCATGTCAACTGCTGTGCACTGTGGACACGTAGAAGTGGTGAAACTCTTTTTGGCACATGCCTCCAGTGCCCCTTGTGACGCTTCTTCCTTGTGCATTGCTGTGCAAAATGGTCATGACGAAATT
Organism: Cladocopium goreaui; assembly: GCA_947184155.2. NCBI lineage: Eukaryota > Dinophyceae > Suessiales > Symbiodiniaceae > Cladocopium > Cladocopium goreaui. Next base: position 20,043 of record CAMXCT020006246.1, read on the forward strand.
GTGAGATGTATGCTGACCTCAGCTTGCTCAGCTGGCTCAGCTGGCTCCTGGACTCCGACTCCGGAGACTCCGCTGCTGATGGCAGCTGAGCTTGGCCATGCCAACATCCTACGGCTGCTGTTGGAGGCTGGTGGATATGGTGATCCTGGCGAAGCATTGTGCCTGGCAGCCGGGCGGGGACATGTGGCAGCTGCCACAATGTTGCTTCACTTCAGAGCCGAGGTGAACCACAGGATCCAGGGCCTTGGGCTGGGCTGATGGGATGAGCATCTAACGAAGGAAAAGGAACGGAGTCCAGTCCATGCAAGACATTGCAAGACCCCAAAATCAGAAAAATCCGGCCCTTCTCATCCCTTCTCCAAGTCAATTTCCCCATTGGTCTACTATGATCCAACAATATATCACATACTCGTACAATTCTCGTACATACCACAATATATCACCAGATATCGCCGATTTTATCGCCGTGCCCAGGAGGTCGCCCTCTGAGCTGAGCCCTTTGTTGCTGGCTGCGGAACATGATTCTTTGGAGATGCTGCAGCTGCTGCTGGAGGCTCGGGCAGATCCCAGTGTCCAGGACGCCTCTGGCTGCGGTGCTGTGTACATCGCAGCCCAGATGGGCCACGTCGACGTGCTGCGGCGCCTGTTGGAATGTCGATGCTCGGCCGAAGGATCCACCGAAACCTCTCCTTTGCACATCGCCCGGGAGAACGGTTTCGCCGAAGTGGTCAAGCTGCTGGAAGATCAGTGATCCAATGGAGATCCAATGAACCCCGTGTCTTTCAGATCCATCGCTCTGGAATTCTTTATTTCAATTCAATGTGCTGTTTGAACATGTTTGAATATTTCAGTCTTTGCTATCTTTGCTCGGCTACCAGGCTGACTCTGGGTGGGCCACTTGCATCTTTGGAAAAAGAGCCCGAGCATCTGTGTAATGACCCTTGTGCCGGTGCCAGTCAATGTCACCCCAACACTGAACATGGCGGAACCCCAAAACATCTCAAAGTGTCTAAGAATGTCTAAGAATTGGTTTTTGAACATGTTCGGAATTTCGGCTTTGGAACGTGATACCAACATGATTTTCTCTTGGACAGGCTGGCTTGGCGCATGGACAGATGTCCAAAGGTGTGCTTCATCCCTGGCTCTGCAGACGAGGTGCGGCATGTGATCCGATCACTTCCAGAGAATTTCAATACACGCGATACTCAAAGCGGCATTCCATACACTAGTACCCGTAGCCACAGTAGCCATTTAAAAGACTTCAAAAGGCCATGCTGCGTTAAAGTATGGTCACAATCATCATCAAAGTCCATGGTCGTCCTGCCAATACACACAGTCATGATTTTTACCACCCAAGAGATCTTCACCTGAATCCCTAAAGGCCCCAACATTATAAAGGTGCTCTCATGCCCCTAGAAAACCAGGAATCTGGTGGTGCCGCCTGCAGAAGCGACCTGCGTATACCTGCGTGCTGGTGTGATCTTGAACTGTACTGATCTTAGGAGTTGACGGATATGTTACAATGTTGTTGCAATGTGTTGCAAAGCCACCATCCTTACGGCAGAGGTTTGACAAAAAGGTGCCGTTGCAGCCGTGGCGAGATATGGCGAGACATGGCGAGACCATCGAATTTATCCAGTCGTTGTGTCGCTGGCGCTTGGCCGACAGGGCGGAGGGCGGAGCCATGGTGGCAGCTGGGTGCTGAGATCCGAATGGCGAGGTGACCGGAATGCCAGCAGGCCGGCATTCTGGCGCAGTTGGCATAATGATGCATACAAAAAATTTAACCGGATATCATATATATATATACATATCACAATCAGGTTGAAACAAGTCTTCATGACATTTGTCGGATTTTGTTGGTGTTTTCGAAGTGGTCCCTTTGAAAGTCCGTTTTGCCAGGCACATCGAGCGGCGATGTGCGTCCCTGGACCTCAGGACGGGATGATGTGAAGATTGGAACGGGAGGCGGCCTCAGAGGGATGGTCATGGATGGTCAAATGGCAGATCTTGGTGTCCCATGGGCAGGTTTCACATGGCTTCACATGGCTTCACATGTTTTTATTTTTTCAAAAGCATCTGGCATTACTTGCAGGATTTGCATGTCGCAGACGTCGCCGTGGTCTCCTTCTCGCCATGTCTTGGTGGATCTCTGCGAGCGACGCGCAGTGCGACGGGCCCGCCAGTTGTTGCAAGCGGCTGATCAAAGTGTGGACAAGCTGCGTTGCAGCACTGCAGTCCTGTCTGCTCTCAGCACCTTTGATACATGGATGGATGGGTCAATCCACGGCCGGACTATGGCAGTGACTATGACATCATCTAACGGGGAAGGTCGAGTCCATTTACCATTTTTGAGGGTTCACTAGGTACCAGGGTTGTGACCCTATCCCGTACCCAATTTGATCATGTTCGATGTGGGAATCGGAGGGCATTTGATCAAACCCGAACCCTCCAAACCTGCATCATTGCTGATGTTGCAGTCTTGCCTTCAGGTCGAATAGCTGCTTGGCAGGATGCCGTGGACCTGCTTTTCAGCATCGGAGAACCTAGGCTGCGTCATAGCTGCTGCAGCTTGTCAAACGAAGAGTTCGTCCACATATCTTATTCAAAAGTATATATATATATAATTTTGTAACTATATATATATATATATGTGCATATACAGTAATTAAATGCATACATACATACATACATACATACATACATACATACATACATAGATACATAGATACATAGATACATACTACCACTAGGCTTAAGTCGTATCAATCGACCTGAAGTCGTATCACACCTGCGTGCGCGCAGTGTTTCGTATAGATTTTGATAGTTCTTTATTTGATGGGTTATTGATTCGAACACTTTTTCATCGCTGTGCGCAATGTTTTGTTGACATGATTCTATTTGACCCTACTAGCCCTAGCGTTAAGTCGTATCAGCTCGTAGAAGTTGTATCGGGAGGCCGTGCGCCTGGAAAAAGTTCAAGTTTGGCATCACCACAACTTTTAGTAATTGGACGATTTCATTGTTTTGGGGCCGTGCGCCTAGAAAAAGATCAATTTTTGTATTGCGTTGATTTATAACACTTATATTATATTTCATTATTCTTTCAACGGGGCAAACGCTGGTTGCTGCTTTCTGCTTGCTTTCTGCTTGCTTGCTGCTTGCTTGCTGCTTGCTTGCTGCTCCTTGCTGCTGCCTCCTGCTGCTGCTGCTGTTGCTGTTGCTGCTGCCTCCTGCTGCTGTTGCTGCTGTCTCCTGCTGCTGCTGCGGCTGCGGCTTCCTTCTGCTGCTGCTGCTGCCTCCTGCTGCTGCCTCCTGCTGCTGCTGCTGCCTCCTGCTGCTGCTGCTGCTTCCGCCTGCTGCTGCTGCTTCCTCCTGCTGCTGCTGCTGCTGCCTCCTGCTGCTGCTGCTGCCTCCTGCTGCTGCTGCTGCCTCTTGCTGCTGCTGCTTCCTCCTCCTCCTGCTGCTGCTTCCTCCTCCTCCTGCTGCTGCTGCTTCCTCCTGCTGCTGCTGCCGCTGGTGCAAACATTTTGCCGAAAAAGAAAATTACAGTCTCGGTCGCCTTGTTTGGCGCTGGCGGGAGATACGGGCGGGAGACGCCAGCAGAGAGAGGGAATGTTTACAGAAGGCAGAACTTATGAAACATTCAAGCGGAAGCGGATGTTGACAGCGGTGTGCCACTGGGTTTTCAGATTTTAACGTTGTTGATATGATGATGTTGCCCATAGCTATTACATGGAAATCTATGTTTGTTAGGAAACGAAGTTAAAGATCTGGGAGGCCGTGTGCCATGGTGATTCCTAAATATATCCTTTGAAAACATAGTTTAAACATATGTGAATACCTCAGTGTGCGCAATGTTTTCTTCATGTTTGGAGATATAACAACATTCCTTGAAAGCCGGTGTGCCATTGGGATTTTGATATTTTGATGTGACTTTTGCCCAGTTGATGTGACTTTCTTCCAACTCGCTGTTACATGGGGTTGATGTGACTTCTGCCCAACTGATGTGACTTAAACCCTTCGCTAGTAGATAGATAGATACATAGATACATACATAGATACATACATAGATACATACATAGATACATAGATACATACATAGATACATACATAGATACGTACATAGATACATAGATAGATAGATAAATAGATAGATAGATAGATAGATAGATAGATGCATAGATGCATAGATGCATAGATGCATAGATGCATAGATGCATAGATGCATAGATGCATAGATGCATAGATGCATAGATGCATAGATGCATAGATGCATAGATGCATAGATGCATAGATGCATAGATGCATAGATGCATACATGCATACATGCATACATGCATACATACATACGTACATACATACATACATACATACATACTTACATACATACATACTTACATACATACATACATACATACATACATACACACACACACATATATATATATTTATACACATCAATCTACCTATCTATCTGTTTGTCTGTTTGTCTGTCTAGCTAGTATTACTACATGTCATAGTGTGATTAC
>CAMXCT020006246.1:34574-92074 GCA_947184155.2 Cladocopium goreaui
ATATGGGTGTTTTATATCTTGCTATCTCTTGCTTTACCGGCCCATCCGTTGAGGCAACGCCTGGGCCACGGCCCTGCAGTCCCTGCAGTCCCTGCAGCTGGCTGTGGCCACAAGGCCCGGTAGCGCCGGTAGCGCCCCAGCGTGGACATCGGCAGTGGCGGCCTGTGACTGGGTGGAGGCCTGGCAGCTGCTGCGAAGAATGGAGGAACTGCAGCTGGAAGTGTTCCTTGGAAAATCTTGGAGACATTGACCAAATCTTGGAAAATTTAAGGCTGATTTCGGATGTTTTGATGGATGATTCCATGGATGATTTGGATTCTTTAGGGATTTTAATGGATGATTGATCGATGATGCTTGTCTTGGATGGCTGGTGAATGATTTTGATGGATGTTCTTTTTTCTCCACGGATGATTGGGATGAAACCTGACAAGTGTTGTTGCGTTTTAATTTCGATACTTTCCTGAAGCTGAATCATCTGAATCCTTGTGGCATCAGTGTTGTGCTAATGCGACTAGGTCCCAAGTCACTGCCACAGCGGCGGCTGGATCGAGCTGGGAAGATGCCCTGGCGGCAGTGGCGCTGCGTGCGAGTGGTGCCGCGCTCGCGGCCTTGATGAAAGGAGCGAAAGCTGGTTGCGCTGGTTGCTGGAGCCGTGCCCTGCAGCTGGCGCTGGCACAGCGTGACCTGGTGATATCTGGTGGATCTGAAATGATCTGAATCGACAAATTCTACGATCTAGGGACGTCTATGAGATGTCTGTGGGGTCTATGCTTCAGTTTCATCGTGTTGCAATGCACACTCTGACTCTTTTGCTTCAACTTGAGGGGTCACCTGCTTTTATCCACTGCAGTAGTGAGCAGTGCGTTGGGCTTCAAGGTGAGTGTCCCTCTATGGATCCCAAGAACCGCGACATCGGATTCAACTCCGCAGTTGCAGCTTGTGGTCTTGCAGGTGGGGTGGGCTAGGATGACCCAGTATGACCCAGTCAGGGTTTGACATGTTTGACTTGAATCACATCTATTATCATCTATTGAAATATCATTCAAATATATTCAAATATCAAATATCTTTATATAATGGATGCCGCATGATGCCGCCACTTGGTGACTTACTAAACTACTAAACAAACTAGATGTTGCTTAGCACGATATCTCGAGATACTGACGCATACTGACGCCTTCGGACAGTGTCAGTGTTCGGATGTGGAGTGTCCAGGCGAATGGCAGTTGGCTCAGCATGTCTTCCGGCTGCACGGCCATGACGCTGTGGGGCTCAGTGCCGCCTTGGGCCCTTGGAAGGCGCCACAGTCAGGTGATTCAGGTATAACATAACTCAGGTATAACTCAAAGTATGTCCAACTCGAATCCATGAAATCTCGCCATACGGCATTATACTTTCCAGTCAAATTCATGTCAAAACAGGCAAACCAGTTCTCCGTGAATCCAGGCAGCATTGGCGCTGCTACGCGCATCTGCAAGCGTTGACGATGTGTGTCCTTGAATTGCACTGTTGAACCCAGATGCCATGAACTTGAGATGATCCTGATATGTTTTGAAAGGTCCTTGGACGCTCAACACGGCTTCACAATCATGTCTTGAAATACATGCTGCATTCATCGATTCATGAAGCCCATCTCTACCTACATATTCTTGTTATATTCTTGTTTAGCATGACGTTACGACGTTAATAGCATCAAACTCAAGAATATGCAGCCAACATGCAAACATGCAAACATCATCAATGAAGTCATGGGAAACCATGCAGTGACGTTGCAGTTTTCGCTGCAGGTTTCAGCGTCGCCATTGCTTCCTGCGCACGCGCAGAAGAAAAGTTTGCATTTGACGTGATGGTGTTAGATTCTTGTGTTGAAGGTTCTTCTTGGTTTCATTAAGGTTCAAATCAAAACTGTTCTAAAGTTATAACATGTTATAACTGTTCCGATTTTCGAAGTCTAAGTTCCCCTGGATTTTTCAGCTGCCGCATCGCATCGAGCCGCGCAGCTCCTCCGCAATCTGAATGGGAACAACGCTCGCGGGCGGCCCTGCAGCTCTGTGACAAGCTGGGGGTCCCGGGAGCTGGGTGCTGGTGCCGCTGGTGCCGGTGCCGTTGCCGATCGCCACAGTTCGGCCAAGACAAAAATCGATTGGATTAGACATGATTAGACTAGGTGTGATTCGGTCAATTACTAGAGTAGATTAGAATAGATTAATAGATAGTTGAAATATGTTGAAATGTCACAATTCAGCCTGGGATGATCTATGATCATTTTAATTAGAAGCTATCCAAGTATTACACTCACATCATGCCTCGACCCAGGTCGTGGACAGCCTTCTCCAATGGCACCACAGGGGATTTGCGCCAGGCGTTCACAGTTCCCAGAGATTTCTCATTTTTTGGGTGTGACAGATCGCCTGAAGTCGTTCAATGGTGGTTTAAGTAGTGCTTAATTCCACCAAAACAAGATTCTAAACAGGGATGTTTATAGTTTATAATAGTTTATCTTTATATAGGTTTACCTACAGATATCCACAGAAAATATTGGGGAAACACCAGGAGCCTGAGCTGCTTTGATATTGACGCACTGCCGCACTGCCGCACTGCCAAGTGGCAGGCAGCGCAATTCGCAGTAGATGCCTGGGGTGGAGTTCTCATGAGAGGTCACGACTGCTGTGTGCTGTCGGCTCCTCGGTGTGACTCACTGCACGGGATGCACGGATGCACGGATGCACGTCACAGGTTGGCGGCACCTTACTGCTACGCACAGACCATCGACATCTTCGACTTTTCCATTCCGTTGCTGGTCTTGCTCTTTGTGGCTGGCATGTTTGGGTGGTAACATGTGGTAACTTTAGGAAGCATGGTGCAGCATGGTTGAACTTTCACCTGGTTTCTGGCAAGTTGGCAAGTCGCCGTATCATCTTGATGCCAGGTCATGTTATTTATCTGCGTTTCTTCCAAGCGCGCAACTGAGAATGAGCGGTCTACTGCAACACCTTCTGAGACAATAAAAAGGTAACCCACCTCAAACCTGACGAAACAAGTCCCAGTGTATCCCACACCAGAGATTGTACCATATCCATATATATCCATTCAACTTTCATCAGGTGTGTGTCATGTGAGTCATGTCATATCAGATTTTACCGCGATGTCTTCCTGCAAAAAAAAATGCGCAGGTCATGTGCCCTTTGGCTGCGACAGATGGGCAAGAAGGCTCCTGAAGAGCCAGGGAGCCCAAGACCATTCTTTGGTGATGCTACATCGTGCACATAGCTCGCATATATACTTATACAGATACAGAAGCATTAGATTATATATGTACGTTATGTAATGTTATGTATGTATGTATAACTACGTATATATATATATGTATAACATTGTAGAACTGCATATATTATACACATGTGTGTGTGTGACTATATATGCCTTTTTATTGTGTGATTATCCAGTGTGTCAGATTGTCTATTGGATATCGTAGGATCTACTACTGATTATGTTGCATATTTCGTTGCATTCCATCACATTACACTACATTATGTTACATTGGATTACATTCCATTATATTAGAGGCATACTATATGTATACTGTATCACTCCAGTTTGGCCAAGCTTGGGTTTTGGACATCTTTTGTGGTAACTCGAGAGATGTCCAGATATGTCCAGCTACTACCACTATTTTGGATATTTTGGTAGTCCTCAGAGTCCTCAGGCTTCAACATCACCAATTACTCAAAACATCCATCAGCTATTCTCCTCGAGATTTTTCAGCATGTATTGAAGTGGCGGCCGACACACACTGCTGAAATTTTAAGTGGAGAAGAGAAGACTAGAAGACTCAAATTTGTGACCTTGTGCCCTGTTCAGAAGCTCCTCCTGCTATTTTCTCTTCAACCTTACTCCAATGCATTGGACTTGCTATCAAGGCCATACCATTGCACAGAATCATTGACAGGAATGTCCAAATCTCAGACGCCTTGCTGCAACCTGACTGAACTGCATTTCGAACATTTCGAGTAAGAGAAAATGCAAGACCAAAGAGTGAAATGAGCCTCATCAGCTATTTCTATCGGCAGTTTATTTGGCTCAGTCCTTGAGCTGGCTGGATTACAAAGTCATGGGGCCGCTGGCAAACATGCATTCAGCAAGCCAACAGAATCAAGAGCAAAGTAATGCACTAAATAGGTCCATCGCCTGGTCACTAGCTGGTCACGTCACCAGTAAATATATCATATTTCAATAGTGAGGAGAAAAAAGACAACCAGAAGCAACTCATTTCCATGATCTCTTTTAAAACAGTTTTGTAGGGCCGCTGGGGCCAAGCCAGCTTTGAGCCGGATGGAAGACGGCTCGCCGGTGGCTGTCTTGGTGCGGACGGAGGGTGCTCCCCAGACAGTGCCGCCGCTGATTGCTTTCAGTCAGGTGAACTCTTCCGTCTCAGTTGGAAGAGCTGAGAACAATCAGATCCCCCTGAATGACAAGAAAATCTCAAAGAATCATGCCTTGCTTCAGTTGCGGGCATGCAAGCGCAAGGGTGCGCAAGATGGAGAGGTCATGCGACGTGTTTTCATCAAGGATTCATCAACCTTTGGCACCTTTGTGAATGGAAAGGCTCTAAAGAAAGGTGAGTGGAGCATTCTTCAGGAAGGTGATGCCATAGGCCTCCGAAACCCACATGGGAACCCCTCCAATGGTGAGTACCGCGTGGCCTACCAGGACGCCCAGGTGCTTGTGAATGGTGCCCTGGCGCGTGGCGACAAGCCGGTGCAGGCGGTGCCCGCCTCAGAACCCAGTGGAGGTGCCAAGACCAAGAAGCCCTCGCTGCCGGCGAAGCCGGCGCTGGCACCGGTGAAGACCGAGCTGCCCGACGAGGCGCCCAGTGGTGGTCACAGTGGTCCAGGTCACCGCGATGTCGGCCGGGCGGATCCCAGGACGGCGCCGCAGGCGGCTGTGAAGGCGGAACCGGAAGCCGCTAGCCCGGTAAGCGAAGTGTCGGGAGGAGCCAGAAAAACTAAGGCAGAACCACAGGAGGAGGCCATGAGTCCATTGTCAGAAGTCAGTGAGGTTTCAGCTCCAGATGAAGACGAGAAGACAGCAACACCAGTAACAGCAGGTACAGTACCCGGAGTCATTCCACCTTTGCCAGGAATGGGAGCTCCTCCTTTGATGATGGTGCCTGGAGTGGGTTTGGTGCCCGCCCCTTTTGGATTGCCAGGTCTACCACCACCTGGTTTCCCCTTGCTGCCTCCCGGCTTCCAACCCTCTGCGCCACCATCAGGGCCTGTGCCCAATGCAGCTTTACCGGGCTCCAAGGAAGCAGGTGCCAAGGCAGCAAGCACTGCAGTGGTTGCGAAGCCAGTTGTGATGACCATTGGTGCTGAGTTTGTGGGGATGCTCATCGGCCGTGGTGGAGAGGTGGTGAAGCAGCTCTCCACTGAATCTGGGGCACGCATTGAAATCTCCAAGACAGAGAATGAAGGAGGCAAGGCTGGGGAGCGTACGGTTCTCATCAGCGGGCTGCAGGACCGGAATGGACTGGATGGGTTTGGCAGAATTCGACATTCAAGAGTTTCTTCTAGAAAAGGTAAAGTAGTGTAAAGTATGGTAAACTAATTAAGGCTAGGGATTCAAGAATCCGTACTACATACGTGCACAATCTTGCAAGCGAATCTGAATAATATGAATGATGATGTCATGATGAAGCTGTATCATGTTGTATCCATATCTCAAGATACCTGCATCCCCTTTGGCCAGTAATATACAATAATTATTTGAACATTTTTCAGGAAACAAAACTTACCAAAATTAAAGCTTGGTGCAGTAGATGCTGATTCGTTTTTGTATGTTTTTGGCTCGTTGTGGCTCCACACGACTTTTCTGCATTACCTCCCTCTATAGAGCTGGCGCATGTGGAGCGGTAGGGTCAAAACTGCAGATCGAGCGGAAGTATTTCTTCGGAACTTTTATTTTAAAGGCTTGCATTTTTCCAAACGAGGGCGCACTTTAAAAAGATCAGTTGGCACTTCGCAGCTCAAAGCACAGATCCGCACAGTTCTCGCTGGACGACCCTAACTGCCATGAGTTGCTATGTATCCTTCAGTGTCGATACGTATAGATATGATAGATATGATATAATTATACATTATATATATAGTTAAATATAAATGCTTTTGGGACCACAGAAAAAACAACGGTTTTAGAAAAACACGATCTGATTTTCGTCAGTTTAGGAAACAATCCATTTCGAAGGGTTCTTGCGCACAAGAGGCTCCAGCAGAATTTGTAGGTATCAATTGGGGGCCTAGGTATTTATACCCGTCTGATCCACTTTGTAGGTCTACAATGATCTATAGATTTGCAATGAGGACTGCATGCCCTGAGCCGTGAGGACTGCGTGGACAAGGCCAAGAAGTTGATCGAAGATGCCATTGAGAAGGCGAAAGAAAAGACGGGTCAGGTGAATCCCAACGCCTGCACCTTAAAGGTGCCACATGAGCTGATTGGGATGCTGATTGGCAGAGGTGGAGAAACCATCAAAGATCTGAAGAAAGAGAGTGGAGCACGGATTGACATCAGCAAAGAACCAGATGAAGAAGGATCTTCGGATCGTTTGGTCAACATCACTGGGCCACCTGAGTGTGTGGAGTATGCCAAGAAGATGGTTGAGGAGATGCTTGGAAAGTCCCGGGAAGGTTTGAGGGTTAAAATGGAAGAAGATGACAATGGAGGTTCAATTACCCGTGCTGGTGGGCGAATCATCAAGGTTCCACTTGAAAGTATTGGTGTCTTGATCGGCAAAGGTGGGGAGACAATCTCCAGGATCCAGAAAGACTCCAATGCCCGGATCGAAATCAATCGGGATGACAAGGACAGCCGGGAGCGCAATGTCACCATCACCGGGACTGGTGATGCCATCGAGAAGGCCATTCGCGCCATTGATGAAGTCCTCGATGCTGCAGAACGTGATGGGAGAGGTGCCAGACGAAGACGAGATGCCGATGAAGGTGCTTTGGTGCCTGTGGATCGCAAACCTTCTCCGGTGAAAGATGGCTGGGTGGCAGAAAAAGTTTACATTGATGAAGTGGAGATGCCTTATCGACCCAACTATGTGCCGGAGCATGAGGATGGCTTGCCCACCGACTTGGAAATCTTTGTGAAGGGTCTGCCCAAAAGCTGTGCTGAGCGAGAGCTCTGGGAACATCTCTACAGGCTTGGGGCCACTGATGTGAAAGAGATCCTCTTGTTGCGCAGGCAGAAGCAATCGAAAGGAATGGCATACGTGGTCTTCAATCGGCATGAGCATGCTGTCCTTGCCAAGAACAAGTTGCAGGGTATGCCAGCATCATCCATTCCCTGTGCAGAAGCCTCACAAGAGCAGCAAGTGCTCCAAGTTCGCTTCTCAGAGTCTGAACGTTGCATCAATGGTCGCAGCAACGTCTACGGTGCGGATATGGCCATCCTGTTGATGGGACCTCGTGGCAGAGCCATGGTAGAAGTGAAGGAAGCCTCAGGACTGCGAAAGGTGACCCTCACAGGGCGCAACATGAAGTCCTTTGGTCAGGTGGATGAGGATCCACGGGTGCACCTGGTGGTTTACTACGAGCCAGACGAAGTGGACAATGTTTCCAAAGCCTTGGAGCATTGGGGAAGGCAACTGGGGGAAATCCATCGCGAAATCGTCGAGCGCAGCAAAGGCAAGGGCAAGGGCAAAGGTTGGCCCTGGATGCCACCGCCCTATGGACACCCTGGGCACCCACCCTGGCCACCGATGCCTGGTCGCCCTCCTGGGCCGGCCTCACCCTATGGGCCCATGCCGCCACACATGCATCCCATGATGCACCCGCCACCTGAACCCGTGGTGGAGGCCCCGGTGCTTCTGACCCGTCGCACCATGGAGGATGGAGAACTGAGCAGCGACAAAGTCATTGAAGCCACCAGCTTGCGTGGGAGAGAACTCCGATGGCAGCCTTGGCCAGAGGTCACTGGTTTCAATAGCGACTGGAAGGTCATTCCTTTGAGATGGGGACTCCGTGGCGAGCTGTTCGCTCTACTTCGGCATCGCCAGTCCGGAGAAACCAAGGTCTGTGCAGCTGAGGTCCAGCATAGTTTGGAGAAGTGGCCAGTGTTGCACACGAATTCCAGCTCTTCCAAGGGTGCCAAGTACAAGTCCTTCACCTTCAACGAACACCTCTTCGTGATTTCCATTGACCGGGATTCTGGTGCCTTGAAGGTCTTCCATGTCCCCGACCCAGGCTCCGCTTGGAACGTGGCCTACGAAGCCACCCTGCCAGAGGAGCCGTCAGAGGAGTTCCCCATGAGCCGCTTTGCGAAGCTGTGCGTCTTCTACGGCATGGATCGGTGCCTCAGATTGGTCAGCAGTTGTACCGACTTTGCTGGGAACTCTTTGTGTTTCTTTTTTATTGGTTGTGCTGCATCAGTGTTCATCCGGTATTTGCTGTGAGCGGTTAGGGGGAACAAGATGAAGCAAGATAGCTTTTGGTTTTTCCTGCTTCACCTTCCTTGACAATCCTTAACAGTAACATGACGTTCTAGTTGCCAACCCCTTTGTATGCACCAGTCTGTGAGATGATAACTGGAGTTTCCAAAGGCTGAGGATGTTGCCAAAGAACTTTCATCTAATTTGGGATTGTGACACAGTTGCCACTACAAATGGGTAGCTGGTGTCAAACCTCCAATTGGCAATAGGCAAGTACATCGGCAAACGTGGTAGGAGCATGTAGGAGCTGGGGATGATTTCCAACGTCCAACATTTTTTTGGAACTCCAAGTCCATCTTGAGGATCCCATGTGTAGTGGCCGTGGAGCCACGTGCTGAGATGGGCTACACCCGGGTCTTCCGCATCAGTGACCCCGGCAAGGCCTGGACGCCTTGTGGTGAAGCCCCAGCGCTGCCACAGAAGGTGCGGCTGTTGATGGTCTACACCAAGGCCAGGGCACCCGGCCCAGCCTTTGAGGCCTGCCTTTTCGCCATTGCCCTGGGGGAGCTGAAGGTCTACCAGGTTCCGGCAGATCTCGAACAGCCTTGGATTTTGATCTCAACTGTGCCTTTTGCCGATGATACACGGCTCAGCTGCATCTACGTGCCGGGAAAACCTGAGCCTTTGCTGATGGCTGGCAGCCCCACGGAAAAGATGCAGAAACTCTGCCACCTGAACCTGATGGAGTGGCGATTGGCCAAGCAGGATGACAGATTGCCACCGCCCAAGTCACCTGTGGTGGAGGAGAAATTCAGCAGGCCAATGGCATCCCTTTGGCCTGACAAAGACGGAGATCCAATCGTTGCGCTGCCTGTGGATTGCACTGCTGACCTGGCGGTCAGTCGACATCATTGGGTCACCACACCCATCCTCCCACCACAAGGTGAGTTCCATCCACCGGGGCCCAGGCCACCCTTCGATTTCAGACCTCCCACCAGGCCACCCTTCGAATATGCCCCAGGACCTCCACCTTCAAGGCCACCCTTTGAGGCGATCAGCCCAGGTCCTCCACCATTTGATCCAGGTCCTCCACCAGGGAACCTCGACGTCAATGGCAAGACCGAGGAACCCGAACGCCACCGCCGGCGCCGGCATCGCCACCGAAGGGATCGGGACGAGGGCGACGGCGAGGGCCGGAAACGCCGCAGAGCCGAAAAAGCGGAGCGGGATCGGCGCGCTGAGTCACCGCAGACGTAGGATATTTGGATCTTTTGGCCCTGCATTTCGTGCCTAAAACAGTGGCGGCTGATTGCAGAATTTGCTGAGGTCGGGGAGTAGTTTGAGGTTGTTTGAGCCGTTTGGATGTCACTGCTGTGCTTCACACATCACAAGCACCATGGTCAGCGTTAAATGTTTGCTTGGATGCAGTGGGATGCAAACATGAACTGCGCTTCATGGGCAGAGGATCCAACACTTAAAAATGCAGCAGGACGCGCGACATTTTTCTGCACGCTATAGAATGGTGATAGCTTTCTGCAAGGCTGTGAAGGTCAGAATTCTGGGTGCTGAACACTGCACTTCGCAATGAGGCCACAGAATGCCCTGGATTTGGAGCCCGAAGCTTACATCACTGTTCTGTCATCGGTTGCTACTGTGCAACCCAGGAAACTTTGGCGAATGTCGTGTCATCATCAAGACCACCAGGGTCAATAGCTAAAATTAAAAGTGCCGGACAAAATCCTAGGGCCAGTCAGTTGGTAAGATTTGTTGGGACCTTTTGGTCATAGAGAGATTTCTTATCTCATTCCAAAAAAACATGTGAATTCTGGGTTACGAACGTTTACTCATTCTCCTTATATAATTGTGTTTTCAACATTTTCAACATGTCTATTCTCAGCTATCTTCACACAACTTGCGAGGCAGAAGCTCATGGCCATCTGGGGCACTTCCTGCCTGGGTGGGAAGGGCGACTATCACAAAGCCCTGCCCAAATCACAGGAATGGGGACGAGCAGCTGCCAGCTTTTATGCCACCATGAAGCTGGATTTCGGCTTTCAGGCTGCGCCGTTTCCGGGTACAAAGATTACAAAGCTGGCTTTGTTGGACTTTAGCAGTAAATTGAGCAGTAAATTGAGCAGTTATGGCCAAGGTTGAGCTTTTTTTGGAAGATCAATGTGGGTAGTTTGCAAAACTATATATGCAAAGATCGCATTTAGATCACGCACAGGTACTTCTTTAATATTTTGAATGTATTCAGTGCCCGCCATGGCCATGACATGCCATGACCGTATATGGCCGTCATGGCCCTATAGTCATTGTCAGGCCGACAGCGTGCGCAACCAGTTCGAGCACTTGATTTCGCTTTGGCGGTCACATGCGGCCATGGTCACTGACCTGGCTATCCAAGATGCCTATGAGAATCGCTGGAGGCGGGATGCTGATGACGGATGGGTGAAGGTGGATGAGTGAATATTGAAATATAATTGTGATATAACATGATGTAGCTTTGCTAGGGCTGCTAGGGAATGCCACTGGGCAGTGCGCTTCAAGATCTGGAGACTCTTAAGATCCGCTGAGACGTTAGCACTCCAACAGCTCTTGGCAAGTTTTTTTTTTGGTAAATCCAACAGCTGTTGGAATCCCACAGCACGAAATCTAGTTGCTGATCTCTCAACGTTTTCCTCGACAGGTGGAGCTCTGGCTCTTGGAGTGATCAAACGGAGCCAGTGCGGATGGATGTGAACGGCAACAAGGCGCTCACCTGGGCCCGGCACAAGTTTGTTGCTATAGGATGCTATAGGTTGCTGAAGGTCAAATCAAGAGATGGCTAGCCATATATCAAGATACAATAAGACACATCAAAACAAATATATATATATACACATATATATATGTATATTATATATTAAAAAATTCAAACTATTCACAAGATTTGAGACTGGATCAGTTCACAAAGTTGAGCAGTGGAGCGAACTGACTGCCAAAGTCATCAGCACAGTGCCACCAACGTGCCGTATCGGGAAACCTTTGGCTCAGGGAGACAAGGCATCGCATAGGTCAACCGTCAAGTGGGCTCTGGCCCGTGGCCCGTGGGGCATGGCAGTTGCGGCCGAAAAAATAAATGCTTGGTTTGACTTCGCAGCGAGGGAGTGTTTTGAAGAACGCCACTGGGAAGTGGCTGCAAGGCTGCCAGAGGCAACCTTGTCTCATCGCTCAGGAGCATTGGGAGCATTGCTATGCGGCCATTTGATCAGGTTTGATATGACAAATATCTTCGTCGAGCGTGCACCCGAAAATCCGTGCAACTTGCTAGTGCGGCCCGAAGTCAGAGGGCAGTACGATCAGGGCAACTCGTTGAAATTTTGGCACTGCTGTGTTTCAGCAACATGGGAATTGATAATAACTTTTGTAGCCCTTTGCTTCAGTGATTCATTGTCATTTGATTCACCACAAGCCACCTACTTGTCCATGGCAAATGAATACCAACAATATCAAACAATATCCAACCATTCCAATGTCATTGTGACATATTATGTACCTATGTATCTATACTATTCTATACTTGCTTACTACATGCATGCATCTGATATATCTCTATCACTGTAGCAGTCTTTCCTTTTGGCCCTTCGCATCCTTTTTGTGCCCTTCGACACCAGGTGCAGAGCTGCAATTGTGGTGGCGAAGGGCCCTGGCACCGGGCGATTCGATGGTGGAGCGCACGAGCAAACTGTGGGTTCTACGCATGGCGTCGCTTCTTTTCGCCAACTCTTCTGGCCCCTTCAGGAGACTGGGACCCGACTGGGATCCAATGGGCATTATGAACAGTATATGAACAGTATGAATTTCATGTGAATGTTTTGGAATTATCGACTTCCATTCGCAGTGCTCCTCTCAGTGCCTGTGTGGTCGCCCAGGAATAGCTTTTTCTACGACACCGTGCCCATTTCAGCCCGCCATCAGCTTCGAAGAGACTTTCCATTGACAGGGGACTGCGCGTACGCCTGCTTTCAGGACAATTTCGAGATAGGGCATGGCAGGGCATGATATCCCCAACATTCCCCAACTAGCATAGTAGATCTCACTGGATTTCATGGATTTTGAAGATTTTTGAATGATGTTTTTGGTAGGGATGGTGATGAGCTGGCAGGACTACGATGGAGTCGGTCAAGAAGGCATTCTGGTCTGTCGCAACATGGGTCATCGCAATCGATTTCGGGTGTCGATGATCTTCAGTACTCCTGAGGAGCCTCGTGTATCAAACATTTTTTGATGATCTTCCCCCCTCACTCTTTTATATATAATTTTAGGATATTTTAGGATATCTAAAGATGCGTTATTATACCAATAGGATCCAGTACGTATAGGTAGTGTAGGCCATATCGGCACCATGTCCTGTGCTAATTATTTACATCAATTTCCCGGTTGCCCATGTTTGCCCTCCAATGAATCCAGACCTTTCTCCTGCAGGACAAGTGGCCGCATTGGGCCTCGCTACTTTTCAGCTTTCTGACGGATATGATCCGCAAGGCCATTGTGCGATTTCTAAATCGGCCAGGCATCCAGCAGATGCGTCAAGTGGATGAGGAGTTCTATCTGGCGCCTGGGAGGAGTCAGGGATTTTTGAGAAACGTTTGAGGTGTACAATGATGAATTGTGTACACTTCATACTTGGTTGAAAACGTCGTAATATGTCGTGTCGTAATTGCTAAAATTTACGACGTATGGTGTATGATATGTGCAGGTGAGAACAGATACGACACAGTCTTCAGAACAAACCAGAAGGAATAGCAGCTGAACCTAACATCGCTACCAGAGTCATCCTAAGGCTAGGGATGGCTAGGGCATATCTTTTCTAAATCAAAAGTCCGTCGCCCAGGTGCTTTGCATGCGGAGCTTCAATCGTGGACCACCGTTGGTTCCAGAAACCCGAGACACAGACACTGAGGCGCTCCCTCATTTGTTTTTTCGATAAGTCAACTGAAGTACTCATTACTGGTATTATATGTATTATTAATACGTTCGGCACCTAGCTGTTCCCAGAAAGGGGGGGACACCCCAACATAGTTTTGTGACCCTTGGGAAAGAGATGGGAAACCAATACATGCGTGGGACGTCCGCAACTTTGACGAGGCCGATGATCCGTTTATCACCATCTCTTCTGGGAATCACCTAGGCCTGACCAAATGGAGCCGTCTCTCCAGAGGGAAGTTCCGAATGGTGGAGTACATGCGACGTTTCTTGGACGCCCTTGGGCATGATGATGTCCACACCTACGGCTCTCTGGAGAGCAGAACTCTTGTGCCATATCAATGTGTAGTACTTCGATCCCAGTGGACGCAAATTCGCGATTCCTTTCGCCAAGCCTTCCACTTTCAGAAAGCCGCTTATCGCCGCGCCAATGGAGGTACCAATGCTCCCAGCATTGTGGAAGACGTGCGTCCCCACTTGCTGGGGTCCGAAGCGCATGCTACTTCCAGTGGGGGTTCGGATTCTGCGGAGTCCGATCAGTTGCCGACCGAAGTTTGCAAGTTGGTGGTGCGAAACACCTTCCTGGAATTGGATGAGGTGAATCCATGCCCCAAGAATGCCATGAGGCGAAGCAAAAGTGAATCTGGTGACCTGTCAACCTTTTCTGTATAGCAGGGCCATGCACTCTGTACAGTTTGATCGATGGAATCAACTTGGTGCAGTGGCTACTTAGCACTGAATTGGTAATCTGAGATCCTGCAGCGCCACTTCCTAGTGCCCATGTTCACTTAGGCAGCTCCTCTGCAGGTTTGTGCAGGCAGTGATCTGGCATCGAGAGCACAAAGATGTGCGTGGAGCATAATGCTACCATGTGGATCAACGGTGAAACCACCTGCACGTTTGTACAGCAATATGCACAAATTGACAGCCAGATGCTGCATGTAGTTGGAGCCCGACCCATAGACGGCCGTGGTGTTTTAAGCATTTTTTGGCATTTTTTCGTTTTTTGATGGTCTTTCATGTCAACTAGCACACAGACGTCATGCTACGTTATGGTTATCTTGGGGTGGGGTTGGGTGGGGTGGGGTGGGGCAATGACGTTCATGTCAACTTGCACACACACGTCATGCTACATTATTGTTATGTTCTCTTGCACTTGCACACACACACACACACGTCATGCTACGTTATGGTGATCTTCTCTTGCACTTGCTCACACACGTCATTCTACGTTATGGTGATCTTGTCTTGCACTTGCTCACACACGTCATGCTACGCTATGGTGGTCTTCTCTTGCACTTGCACACACACGTCATGCCACGTTATGGTTGTCTTGGGGTGGGGTTGGGTAGGGTGGGGTGGGGCAATGACGTTCATGTCAACTTGCACACACACGTCATGCTACGTTATTGTTATGTTCTCCTGCACTTGCACACACACACACGTCATGCTACGTTATGGTGATCTTCTCTTGCACTTGCTCACACACGTCATGCTACGTTATGGTGATCTTGTCTTGCACTTGCTCACACACGTCATGCTACGCGTCTTGCACTTGCACACACACGTCTTTTTTTCCTGTCCACTGTGGCAGGGACGCAAATCGCTGACAGATGGTGGAAAGGCCTTTCCAAGACGGTTGTATGATGGAGTCAACACAAAAGAACACCCTGAATTGGAAAAGTTTCTGTTGGCGAAAATCTTTGGGACCATTGACACCTCACCGGTTTCTCGAAGAACTTTGCAAGGCCGTCAAAGCAATGAAGCGCTTCTGAGAAGAAGGAAAAAAGGGCTGCATCCCAAAAAAACACGAACTTATGTCAAAAAACGAAGTAGTTTTAGAGATTTTCAAAACCCTATTTTTCACGTCAACATGAGAAAAAATGACGTTTCGCTGTAGCGAAAACGACATTTTTGTTGCTGAAAAACTCCTAAAACCATACGACCGTCTATGGGTCGGGAACCATGTAGTTTCTTTATATGAACTTTCCCGGCCAGTCTGGTTGCGAAACGCACATTGAACTTTCGTAACTTTTGTGCCATGTGTGTGGAATTCCAAGACGGCCCAGGGATGAGTTGCCCCCCTTGGCCCCTTCTTCTTCTGTGATGAGGGCCTTGGACGCCTTGGACTCGCCACAGAGCGGAGTCCAACAAACGTGCGCGACGCGGCCGTGGGCTGCTAAAGTTGAGCAGTGGAGCGAACTGACTGCCAAAGTCATCAGCACAGTGCCACCAACGTGCCGTATCGGGAAACCTTTGGCTCAGGGAGACAAGGCATCGCATAGGTCAACCGTCAAGTGGGCTCTGGCCCGTGGCCCGTGGGGCATGGCAGTTGCGGCCGAAAAAATAAATGCTTGGTTTGACTTCGCAGCGAGGGAGTGTTTTGAAGAACGCCACTGGGAAGTGGCTGCAAGGCTGCCAGAGGCAACCTTGTCCCATCGCTCAGGAGCATTAGGAGCATTGCTATGCGGCCATTTGATCAGGTTTGATATGACAGATATCTTCGTCGAGGGTGCACCCGAAAATCCGTGCAACTTGCTAGTGCGGCCCGAAGTCAGAGGGCAGTACGATCAGGGCAACTCGTTGACATTTTGGCACTGCTGTGTTTCAGCAACATGGGAATTGATAATAACTTTTGTAGCCCTTTGCTTCAGTGATTCATTGTCATTTGATTCACCACAAGCCACCTACTTGTCCATGGCAAATGAATACCAACAATATCAAACAATATCCAACCATTCCAATGTCATTGTGACATATTATGTACCTATGTATCTATACTATTCTATACTTGCTTACTACATGCATGCATCTGATATCTCTATCACTGTAGCAGTCTTTCCTTTTGGCCCTTCGCATCCTTTTTGTGCCCTTCGTTCGACACCAGGTGCAGAGCTGCAATTGTGGTGGCGAAGGACCCTGGCACCGGGCGATTCGATGGTGGAGCGCACGAGCAAACTGTGGGTTCTACGCATGGCGTCGCTTCTTTTCGGCAACTCTTCTGGCCCCTTCAGGAGACTGGGACCCGACTGGGATCCAATGGGCATTATGAACAGTATATGAACAGTATGAATTTCATGTGAATGTTTTGGATTTATCGACTTCCATTCGCAGTGCTCCTCTCAGTGCCTGTGTGGTCGCCCAGGAATAGCTTTTTCTACGACACCGTGCCCATTTCAGCCCGCCATCAGCTTCGAAGAGACTTTCCATTGACAGGGGACTGCGCGTACGCCTGCTTTCAGGACAATTTCGAGATAGGGCATGGCAGGGCATGATATCCCCAACATTCCCCAACTAGCATAGTAGATCTCACTGGATTTCATGGATTTTGAAGATTTTTGAATGATGTTTTTGGTAGGGATGGTGATGAGCTGGCAGGACTACGATGGAGTCGGTCAAGAAGGCATTCTGGTCTGTCGCAACATGGGTCATCGCAATCGATTTCGGGTGTCGATGATCTTCAGTACTCCTGAGGAGCCTCGTGTATCAAACATTTTTTGATGATCTTCCCCCCTCACTCTTTTATATATAATTTTAGGATATTTTAGGATATCTAAAGATGCGTTATTATACCAATAGGATCCAGTACGTATAGGTAGTGTAGGCCATATCGGCACCATGTCCTGTGCTAATTATTTACATCAATTTCCCGGTTGCCCATGTTTGCCCTCCAATGAATCCAGACCTTTCTCCTGCAGGACAAGTGGCCGCATTGGGCCTCGCTACTTTTCAGCTTTCTGACGGATATGATCCGCAAGGCCATTGTGCGATTTCTAAATCGGCCAGGCATCCAGCAGATGCGTCAAGTGGATGAGGAGTTCTATCTGGTGCCTGGGAGGAGTCAGGGATTTTTGAGAAACGTTTGAGGTGTACAATGATGAATTGTGTACACTTCATACTAAAGCAAAAGCTAAAGCGGAGGTCCGCTTGTTGTGTCGCCCAGGCTTCCAATTTGGAGGCGGACTGCACCAACGGAAAAGAGGAATAGCCAACAAAACCGTCACAGGGAAAAACCTTCTTGGAAGGGAAAAAACTCTGCGCCGAAACAAGGGAGGACGGACGTATGCCGACGAATCCATGCCCCCCAGCAAAAAAGGATAGGCCGCGTCAGCCGTGGAGGACGAAAGCCATCCGAAACATGCAAAATAAAGGATGGCTAATCTCAAAAAAACAAAGCCTTAGCGCCTTAAGCTTCGAGTAGAGAAAAGCCAAGAAAAACAGGTGCATACTTGGTTGAAAACGTCGTAATATGTCGTGTCGTAATTGCTAAAATTTACGACGTATGGTGTATGATATGTGCAGGTGAGAACAGATACGACACAGTCTTCAGAACAAACCAGAAGGAATAGCAGCTGAACCTAACATCGCTACCAGAGTCATCCTAAGGCTAGGGATGGCTAGGGCATATCTTTTCTAAATCAAAAGTCCGTCGCCCAGGTGCTTTGCATGCGGAGCTTCAATCGTGGACCACCGTTGGTTCCAGAAACCCGAGACACAGACACTGAGGCGCTCCCTCATTTGTTTTTTCGATAAGTCAACTGAAGTACTCATTACTGGTATTATATGTATTATTAATACGTTCGGCACCTAGCTGTTCCCAGAAAGGGGGGGACACCCCAACATAGTTTTGTGACCCTTGGGAAAGAGATGGGAAACCAATACATGCGTGGGACGTCCGAGGCCGATGATCCGTTTATCACCATCTCTTCTGGGAATCACCTAGGCCTGACCAAATGGAGCCGTCTCTCCAGAGGGAAGTTCCGAATGGTGGAGTACATGCGACGTTTCTTGGACGCCCTGGGGCATGATGATGTCCACACCTACGGCTCTCTGGAGAGCAGAACTCTTGTGCCATATCAATGTGTAGTACTTCGATCCCAGTGGACGCAAATTCGCGATTCCTTTCGCCAAGCCTTCCACTTTCAGAAAGCCGCTTATCGCCGCGCCAATGGAGGTACCACAGCTCCCAGCATTGTGGAAGACGTGCATCCCCACTTGCTGGGGTCCGAAGCGCATGCTACTTCCAGTGGGGGGTCGGATTCTGCGGAGTCCGAGTTGCCGACCGAAGTTTGCAAGTTGGTGGTGCGAAACACCTTCCTGGAATTGGATGAGGTGAATCCATGCCCCAAGAATGCCATGAGGCGAAGCAAAAGTGAATCTGGTGACCTGTCAACCTTTTCTGTATAGCAGGGCCATGCACTCTGTACAGTTTGATCGATGGAATCAACTTGGTGCAGTGGCTACTTAGCACTGAATTGGTAATCTGAGATCCTGCAGCGCCACTTCCTAGTGCCCATGTTCACTTAGGCAGCTCCTCTGCAGGTTTGTGCAGGCAGTGATCTGGCATCGAGAGCACAGAGATCTGCGTGGAGCATAATGCTACCATGTGGATCAACGGTGGAACCACCTGCACGTTTGTACAGCAATATGCACAAATTGACAGCCAGATGCTGCATGTAGTTTCTTTATATGAACTTTCCCGGCCAGTCTGGTTGCGAAACGCACATTGAACTTTCGTAACTTTCGTAACTTTTGGGCCATGTGTGTGGAATTCCAAGACGGCCCAGGGATGAGTTGCCCCCCTTGGTCCCTTCTTCTTCTGTGATGAGGGCCTTGGACGCCTTGGACTCGCCACAGAGCGGAGTCCAACAAACGTGCGCGACGGCCGTGGGCTGTGGACTGTGGGATCCGAGGAGCACGGGGACCACAGGGACCACAGGGGGCTGACCTGGATCCATAGGCGCTGCAGCGCGCAGCAGCCGAAGCCGAGCCTGAGCTCCTGAAGGTGAAGTGATGTGAAGTGATGTGAAGCGATGTGAAGTGTGAAGGGCCGGTTTATCAGACGGAGGGTATGAGGATAGATTCGGATAGATGCCATCGGTTCAACACAACGCCGTCAATTTTACATATTGTGTAATTTTTTTAAATAATATATTGTCCAGAGATGTCCAGCGGAACCACCGGAATTACTGTACCCCCTACAAATTGTGAACATATTTGAATGCCAATCGGTCAGGATGCGCTGGCAGATCTTCATCGTGACCTTTTGGAGGGCTTGCACCGATGGCGTGCCAGGCACAAACCAGTTCAAGTGCGTAGGTATTGTGAAGGTTAGCGAGAAAATCACAAAAAATCCATTAGAACAAATTAATTAATAAGATAAAATCAACAGTTCGATTCAATCCACGATTGTTGTGAAAGAAAAGCACAGCTTTTCTGATGGACATAAATGAGTGTCATGGCCGGCCATTTTGGCTCAAGTGGCCAGACACTCGAAATCCCTTTCTCATGATGAGTTTGTTCAGGGTTTTCGCGGTCTGCCATGTTTCCTTCGCAATCTGTCGCCTTGGACATGAAGGTTTTGACGGATGTGAAGGACTACTACGAGCTGCCTGCCCCATTGTGGAACGCCTTCATCCAGGTGGCGGGGGATCCAGGAGACGACCTCAAGCTCTTGGCCATCCTTCCACAACCCGTGGTGGCAGCAGCACTGGAAAGAGCAGTACAACCCGATGGTGCTCCGCTCAGCGCAGTTCAGGCATCCCATGTGGGTATGGTTTACAACTTGGCGAAACGGATTATCCATGTGAAAGGGGGCGGGGACTGGGACAATTGGAAGAACCAAAGCCCCTTCATGGACCAGAGGGAACCATCACCTACACAGCCTGGACCCACGACTACAAATTCGAGTCCCAGAGAGCGGAAGCTCAAAATGACACAGGTCATAGACCAGGCGGACGACGGGGAGTTCTTGGTCGCAACGGAGGAAATCCGATCTGGCTGGTATCAACGCTACCTCGAGATCATTGGAGGTTGGCCACAGGAGGAAGAGGACCCCAGCGTGGAGCAGGTGAGCGCTTTGCAGAGGCGCATACAAATACAAGACCAAGCACCCTATGTGGACTTTGGAGTATGGGTGCCATATGGACAAAGGGCAATGAAAGCTGCAAAGTTCAGGTCCTACGTGCTCACGGCATCCGGGTACGTGACGAGGGAACTCCCAGGGCCATCTACGTTTGTGCAGTGGCGGACATCATTCAGAATTTTAAGGACAGCCCTGATCATGTTGGACGCTGCATCACTCGCAGCCCTCCACAACTACGAGATGGCCATCGAGAAGATGACGAGAAACTACCCGACGGCTTGGCACCTCATCTATGCAGCAGACGAGTTGGCCCGATCCGCACACTCGAACAGGGTGCGTGCAAGGGTACAAATGGATGTCAGGGCTGGCAAAAGCCCCCCATCAAACTGGGATCCAAAAAGGCCATGGGACTACGTCTTCACGGCGATTGCAGCCGACAAGAACTTTTGGCACGCGCAGGTTCATGCCCCGGCCTTGACATGGTTGGCAGCTGGAAGCCGTGGAACTCCAAAGACGCCAGCAGAACAACTTGCAACGGCGTACATGACCGGAGGAGTGAAAGCCATCACTCCGCAGGTGGAGACGGACGTCAAAGAAGATGGCGAAAGCTACAGCGCAAGAAGGAGACCAAGGCCCAACAAAAGAAGGAGAGGCGAAGGAGGAGGAGGCTCAGACAACAATGGAGGGCGCGCCAATGCGGACGACGGCAACAAGAAGGGGAGCGGCAAGACGAAGCAGAAATGTTTTGCATGGAACAACGGAAATGGTCCTTGCGCCAACCTTCCTCCTGGCCAAGCTTGTGCTGCAAAAGTCAAGAGGGAGCACAAATGCACCATCTGCAATTCACCTGGGCACCCTTCTATGTCATGCCCAAACAAGGAGAAGAAGTAAAACCCACTCGACATGGAGCTGATGGGCACGAAGGCAAAGGAGAGTCCAAGAAAGAAGACAACTCAAAAGGAGACGATGCCTCCTACACCGAGACCTACACCTATGAGTCCAGTGAGGGTGAAGAACAGAAAGAGGGCGAAGATGACCCTGAGTCCGAAGATCCGTTGAAGGCGGAAACATTGGAGGACTACTACAACAAGAGGGTCTTCGTTTTCGTCCATCACTATGCGGGGCCAAATGACCCACTGTCAGCGGCAATGAGGGGAGAGGCATTGAGGAGAGGCATCAAACTGAAGGTGGTCAGCGTAGAAAAGGAAGCAGGCACTGGGAACCTGCTGGACCCAGAACCTTACACAACCCACCTACGCTGGGCCACACGAGGCTACATTGATGCTTATCACGCGGGATTTCCGTGTTCAACATTTTCCCGCCTCCGACATCGTGCTGCTGAAGGTCTCCCCGGACCTGTCCGGTCGAAAGAAGAGCCTTACGGGCTGAGGGCAAACACCCAAAGGCAACAAGAAGCCTGTGACGTGGGCACCATCCTGGCCTCCAGGTCGATTGACATCGCGTCGAAGGTGGCAGAATCAAGAAGGCAGAGCACCGTGCCGGCAATTGCAACTCTTGAAAATCCTCCCCCAAGCACCGTTGAAGGCCATCTTTCAGCTTGGGAATTGCCTGAGATGAGGAAGTTCACGCAGGGCCCCAAGAAGTTGACGGCACAGTTCAACACCTGCAGGTACCAACCAGAACGCCCAAGGGGAGAAAAGCACTTCAAGCCACAGCAATTCAGTGGTACGTTACTGGGCCTGCCGGCGCTGTCGCTGACCTGCAACTGCGGCAACTCCACTCACGAACCCATCATCGGGCCAGATCGATCGAGGGCATCAGCAGAATACCCGGTGAAGCTGTGCAAGGAATATGCCATCCTGGCGGTGTCGCAGCTGATCCTCATGGGGAAGGAGGAGTTCCTGTCTTCGAGAATGTCGACCCTCAGCGAGTTCATCGAGAAGAACAAGCCGGGAGTGGTGGACAGGGACACGGTGCAACCGATTCCAGAGCCACCCAAACCGCCGAGGAGGAGGAGCCCATCGAAACGAAGGTCAACACCAAGTGGTAGTGAAGAAGAACCCCATGCCCGAAACCGCAAGAGGGTTCGCCAGAACGAGAAGGGCTCGAGTTCATCTGCACCCAGGCCTGCTTCCTCGGGGCGAGCCCATGCAGACAGGCAGAGATCCCGCACACCTGTGCGTCAGGTTCACCTGGAACCCAACAAAATATCAGGCTTGTGGAAAGGAGGGGAAGGGAAATATGGAGCCATCAAGAAGATCTCGACCAAGGCCGCCGACGTCAAGATGGAAGAGTACGTGGGCGGACTCAGAGACCCGTACAAGGTTGTGCTGCCGAGATCAAACATGCTCACCATAGGGCTGAAGATAAGAGCCGCGTGGGAACATTTTGATAGGCAGTTCAAAGAAGCTTCAAGAGTGGGCGAGCAGTACGGCACGAAGGAGTGCAGCCTAGACGACAGGCTGATCGTGGAGTGGAGGGCACGCCTCAAAAGGGTTGTGGGAGCACAAGCCCCACCTGCTGTCCGGGTCACCCACAAGTGGATCTACAAGTCGCCACTCCAAGCAGAAATCATCAAGGCTTGGATTGAAAAGGGAAACGACCCCGACAAATACGTGCCGGAATGGATTGAGCACGGCGCCCCGCTGGGCATTGAAAGGCCCATTGAAACAGCAGGCATCTTCCCGCCGAATGACGATGCGGCCAACAACCTCGACTACCACGGCAGTGCAGAGCTGGAAGACGCATCCGCACAGATGGAACGTGGGGAGCTCCTCAACTACTTGTCAGTCCAGGACAACGTGGAGGAAGCGAAGGTTGAACTTGACAGATATCGCCAGGCGGGGTACATGGTAGACGTGCCCAAAGCCATCGTCCAACATGAAATGGGACATGGCACCATCAGCCGCCTGGGACTGATCATCAAAGAAAAGCCGGAAGGCATCAAGAGGAGAATAATTTTGGACCTCAGGAGGTCAGGGGGCAATCGGAAATCTCAGCTCCCGGAGAAACTGGTTCTCCCTAGGCCGAGGGACGCCTTGGAGACCATAAGAAGTGTGTACTCAATGCGTCGAGCACACGGAGGCGGCGATGGGTACGCGCGGGAGCTGGTGGTCATCGACATCAGTGACGCGTTTATGTCACTAGGCCTTCATCAAGAAGAACTGGCCCATGCGCTGGCACCCAATGTCGCCAACGACGACTTTT
Source organism: Cladocopium goreaui (assembly GCA_947184155.2). NCBI lineage: Eukaryota > Dinophyceae > Suessiales > Symbiodiniaceae > Cladocopium > Cladocopium goreaui. The sequence continues at coordinate 58,007 of CAMXCT020006246.1, forward strand.
ACATGTTCTCAGCCATGTTGTTTGGCTTCAAAACAGCCCCATTGGTCTGGAGCAGGGTCGCAGCACTTTTGGCCAGAATGCTACAATCTTTGGTCAATGGAGCAGAAGCCCAACATCAAGTTTACCTGGACGACAGCTTCTGGGTCCTGCAGGGCACTCTGAAAGAGCGAAACAGCATCCTTGCCATGATCCTCACAACGATGGCTGCCTTGGGATTCAGAGTGGCCCTCAACAAAGGAGAACGATCCTCACAAATCCAATGGATCGGAGTGCGCTTCACCATCACGGAGGACGTCATCATCATGACCATCCCCGACAAGTTCGCCAACGAACTGATCGCACTCTTGCAAGGTTGGGAAGGAAAAGGAATGGCCCCTCTCAAGGAACTGAGACAAGTGTGCGGCAAAGCCTCATGGCTATCAGGCATCTTGCCGAAGGCCCGTTGGCTCGTGTCCATCTTCTATGGAGTCCTTCACGAACGGCTCAACGACCTGGCCAAAGGAGAAGAGGATAGGACGCCTCCAAAGGGAAGATCAACGCCGCAAAGAGGGCCTTTTTGTGGTGAAACAGTTGGAACAAGCAAGAGTTTGGATGATCGCGTTCTTGGGGGTCGCGATGGAACGCCCAACACGCAAGTTCAAGCTAGACGTGGGGCGCTACCCAAAGGCCACCGTCATCACTGACGCCTGCCCCACAGGGATGGGCGGCATCTTGCTGATCAACAACAGGGTCATAAAAGCCTTCGCCTTCAAAGTCACCGAGACGGACGCGAAGGAATTAGGATTCACAGAAAGTTGGAAAACCGCCGCATCGCAGGGCATCGTCGAAACGCTGGCGGTCTTGTTGGCCCTAAAGATATGGAAGGACCAATTGGCCTCTTGCCACCTGGAACTGCAAGTTCAATCAGACAGCATGGTGGCACTATCGACCTCGCAAAAGCTGTCGAACCCCAACGCAGCCCTCAACTTCATTGGTGCCGAAATAGCCATCCAATGCGAAGCCATTGGGGTGGAAGGGCTAAGGGCCACTCACATTCCAGGCGTGGCCAACGAAGTGGCAGACTATCTTTCAAGGGAGGACAAGTGGGAGTCCGCGACAAAACCCAAGGACCTCGAGAACGTGCCCATCCACAATGATGAGAGCGCACGAGGGGCGGACTTCTACTTTCTGCCAACTCCGTTTCAGGCCCCGGAATTGTGGCATTCCTCCGCAACAGCCAATCAAATATGGGCCAGTTTGCGTTGAGATGACAGAGATTTTACATTTTCGAAAGGAAAAGGAAAATCGCAGACGTCAGGTGTCTGTCGACATACACACTCACAAACTTAAAACTAAATAAAACTAACAATTGATTTCATCTTTGCAAGTTTGGGGTTTCGCGTTGCTTAGGCTCAAAATGACTGCAGTCGCTCTTTTTCGCCCCCCGGCCGCTCCGGCCATTCTTGCCCAGGTTTCTCCATGGCATTTACTCAACTTCCTGCTGGTCGGGGTCGGCCTCCTCTGCTTCATCACCGGCACGATAGCCTATTGTCTCTACTACATGGGACGACCGAAGAAGCCCACAGATCCCCCGACTCAGGACGAGGCACTCCTGGACACAGACTACTTGCCTTCCTCCGGACACCAACACCTTCATTGGTCGCGGTTACCCAGGGAGGAAATCCCACTGGCGACATTTGTGACAAGGAGACCAAACGCCTGGCACTATCTGCAAGCGAGAGGGCACGAATGCGTCCTGATGATCGATTGGTGCAAGTCACAGTTGATGACGCTCTGGGTGCAGTGGACCACATGGAGACGCTATCAGACTCCCCAATGGCAGATGACCCTCTTCCGGACATTGGTTCAAGCTCCTCCGCACCTTTTCCTCCTGAACCACTACCAGAAAGTTCCGAGGCCGAGCTCATGAACACGATGGCCCTGGGACAGGATACCGCCCGAAGCCACCAAGGCCCATGGTGGAGGGAACTGCTGTCCTCCCCAGTCAAGAGGTTGTGCAGAACAAATTGGAACAACCCTTTTGGCGCAGCAGAAGCCCCAGCCCTGCGCTTGCCACCTCCGAAAACAAACCCCGTGGTGTTGAAGGCCGCGAAGTCGAAGGTTTTGAAGACAACATCCACGCTGAAGAAGAGGCGCACCGACATCCCAGACAGCAAAAGGAGAACAGTTTTGAACACACCCAAAGCTGGCCTTAGAGGAGCCGTAGCGTGGGCGAAATCAAAGGACGCCAGAGAACGAGCAGTCCAGAATCTGGAGAAGGCGTTCTATGCCAACTCATCGAGAGCAGCCAAAAGTTCAAAGAGGAAAACCATCATGGATATCTTGACCGCAGCGAAGGAAAACTATCCACTGACACCTTTCTCCATCAAACTCATCGCGGCCACGCTGAAGGAAGCAGGCTACAAATCGGCCTACACGTACCTCATCGAAGCAAAATCCTACCACCTCGAGCGGGGACATGAATGGACCCACTCGCTGGACAGATGGTTCAAGCTGTCCATCAACGCGGCAAAGCGAGGGATGGGGCCCAGGAAGAAAGCTCCAGAGGTGCCGGAGAACGAGTGGTCCAACTTTTCCCTCCTCACTGACTACAGGGATCGAGCCACAAAGGTACGTCTCCCAATGCATCTTTTCGCAACAGGAGTGCGTTGGATGCTAAGGGAGATAGAAGTAGCGGCACTGACCTGCAATGACGTCAAGCTGGATAGCTCGAGCAGGATGGTGACTCTAACATGGACGGAGTCCAAAACAGACACCGCTGCCCGGGGCATATCACGGACAATGCAGTGCATCTGCGCTGACACGTGTGACCTCAAGTGCCCCTACGCAGTGATGGAAGTCTTGGTAAACCACGCAGCTCTCAAAGGAGCACCTCAAGGGCTTTTGGCTACATCGATCGACAACACGGAGGTCACGAAGGCCGAACTGGTAAAGAGCTGGAACGCTCTATTTGGACCCGGAATCACGGGCCACTCGCCCAGGAGATCCAGAGCACTGCAATACATCCGCAGGGGATGTGCAGTTGCCCAAGTGGGGTACCTGGGCAGGTGGAAGAGTAGTATCATCCTGGAATACGCTCAGGAAGCCTTAGAAACCATGGCGGTCAACGTCGACAAGAAGTTCGGCCTCAACGACCTAATCAAGAGCACGGACCAGGTAGATACAGAAATCCGACAACTGGCACCGAGCGTGCACTCTTGCATGCCAACAGAGCCAGAAGTCAAGCTAGCCATGGTCAAGAAACTCGAAGCCGAACTGAGCGCGTTCAAAGAGAACTCAGCCAACGCCAAGGCGAAGCTCACTGAGTCCATCAAAGAGCTCAACACCAAGTTCGAAGGCGGTATGAAGTATCTACCAAGAATGGTAAAATCTCATCGCAACCAAGTGATCCACCTGAACACGAAGGCCCTTGTCTATGCACCATCACACCTTTGGAAAACAGTGTGCGGTTGGCACTACTACAACTCGACTTACGAGTTCGTGGCAGGTGAGTCCAACATGGTAACCTGCAACAAGTGCTCCATGGCCGCGCAATGCAGGGAGGAAATGGATGCGGCATAGCTTCAACTGGCACTTCCCAAATTGTGTCATAGCTGTGCCAAATCCATCAGGATGTGATGAGACAACGACCTTTGCAGCACTCAAAACGTATCGGAGCTGCTGGGTGGGATGGTGGCTTTAGTACTTTACATGACACGAAGAGTGTCTTCCTAACCTTTTCAACCCCAGTTTGTGTTGGGCATCAGGCTGGCGGCCTGCCCGGAACTGCAGGCCGGAGCGGGAGGTTTGGGCCCGGGACGAGGGGCACCTTTGCGGCGGCCAGGTGCCATCTCGAAGAGAACGTGGTGTTCTCGGTGCATGTTGAGATGAATGGAGACTCATTCACTCCAAAATCTCCAAACAATTTGATTCCCATTGATTCCCTACTTTTTGATCTTTTTGGACCGACCATTTTGAAAACGCGATGCCTGAGGGCAACGTCGGGGCTTGTTGGCCCATGCAGACAGCGAGTCTGGGAAACAACTGGTGAATGCCTGAGGCTTCAGGCGGTCCAGCATGGTCCAGCATGGTCCAGCATGGTCCAGCATGGTCCAGCATGGTCCAACTGGATGAATTTTGTCACGAAGTTTGACGAAGTTTGTGGGTCTCAGAGTCTTAGAAACAGTCCTGTCCTCGTTTCCAACCATCTTTGCATGCAACACGCCTGAGGTTGAAATCAGTGTTTATTTGCTCGCAGCACCTGCATGTTGCCATCACCTGGTGTGGTGTTTTTGTTGGTTGACTTTTTGATACTTGTAGATCACCATAGATCACCCCATGGCCATAGCTGCCAGGTTTGGGGCGAGGCTGGTAATATCCGCTTCATGTTGGGATCCCATTGCCAGCAGCGCCAGCAGTCTTGATATATTGGATGACCATTGGATGCCCATTGGATGCCCATTGGATGCCCATTGGCTGGCGGTCTAAGGCCCGAAGTGGTTTGCTTCCTCACAGAGCTGGCGCTGGCTTCTGAGGATGTACAAATGGGAGGCCCAGAGATGCTCAGAGGGTTCCGAGCAGGAAGTAGGATAGCACCAAACGATGTGTTTGGGATGGGAAAAAACATGGTGGATTTTCCACCTGGAGGTTGCTTAGAAGGATTCGGATTTCGTTGGAAGATATCGTATTCCAAACTGGCATCCCAGTGGACTTCCCAAAATCCACACAGAGGCGGGTCTGGTAAGTGTCATGTCACTCGGTGACCGTGGCAGGTTCACTCTATCAGGGCAGTGGCACAACCAAGAGTGGCCTATTCCTCGCCAAGATCATCAGACCGATTTACAATGTTATTTTTGAGGACCGCGGCCATAGATATCTGCAATGTCGCCTGTGCCTATAAAATCCTATAAACATGCTATATTAATCTATATTATATGTTGCTACCCCATTGGCATATGCAGTCTGCAGTTATTGAATTCCTAAAAGGGGGGGAGTTGAGTTCCTTGCTTTTGGCCAAGTTTGGCATGTGGCAGTGGCGGCACGTGTCGACACTGCTATGTGCGTTTTGTGCTGCAGGAGTGGTACCTTAGAGTCGACGTTGACGCAAAGACTGGCAAAGACAAGAAAGTCTTGAGAGACAAGTTTCACAGATTTCTTCCAGCTGTGAGCTCAATGGGCTGATCTGTTTGACCCTGTCCTGCAATGGCTGCGGCAAGGCAAGAGTTGTGCATGACACCCCGATCCAAACAGGAGTTGTTGAGTGGGACTCGCATGGAAGCTTCCCATTGTGCGCAGTTTGGCTCATCTTTGTAGTTCTGCGGTGCGTCCAGCACACACACGTGAAACCGCCCAGTAAGTCAACAGCAGCATTTCCACAGACACTGTTTCGCACACTTTTTTGCGGGGAAAACGATGTCTGCAGTGTCCGCCTGAAGCCATGGACCGATTGTCTGAGCAGCTCTTAACAGCTTGCAACAAAGGCCTGGCAAGTTTGGTCCCTCTGCTGTTGACGAAAGGTGCTTCGGTGAATTGGAGCCGCAGTGATGGCTGGACTCCGTTGATGTCCGCCTGCAGTGGTGGCCACTTGACGGTGGCCCAGCTGCTGTTGGATGCCGGCGCCTCTGTGGACGCTGCCGCAGCCGATGGCTTCACGGCACTCATGGAGGCCTGCACCGCAGGACGTTTGGAGTTGGTCGATCTGCTCTTGGAACATGGAGCCAGCATTAGTCATGCCACCCCGAGTGGACGTACTGCTGTGATTTTAGCTAGTTTGTATGGGCACACGGAGGTGGTAGAGCTACTCCTGAACCATCACGCAGATTGCCGACCCAACAAGTTCACAGCGCTGCATGCCGCCTCCGGCAATGGCCAGTCTGCTGTAGTGGAGCTATTGCTGCGAAAAGTACCAGTAGATGCTGAGGAGGCCTCAGGGGCTTTCATCTCAGCCTGTGCCAACGGACATCTGGAGGTAGCTCAACTTCTATTGCAACATGGTGTGTCTCCATGTGTCTCCAGCAGTGATGGCACCACTGCCTTGATGAAGGCTTGCATGGGAAGCCACCGAGATGTGGCAGCTGAGCTGATCTTGCATGGCGCCAGCGTAGAAGATGCTTTAAGCACAGCCAGGCGCAGCAAGATGCCAGGTGTGATGCGAGTCTTACACCGAGCAGTGGAGGAAGCCATGTCTAGGAGTGGGAGTGAAGCTCGAGATTTGGATGACTTGGTGCACAGCATTGAAGGGAAAAAGTTGGAGAAGAAGGCCCTGAAGAGGGACCGCATCTTCCGCTCCCATTTCTCAGTGGCATCCACCTCCACTGCCTTTGCAGCCTCGGAGGGGGCTACAGAGTCACCAGGACGTCCAGAGAATGAAGCAGGTGCCACGGCCACAGCATCACCTGAAGCCACAGAAGATGAAGAGGACATTGATGAAGCTGACATCCCCATCGCGCCGATTGGTCAGAAAGGGACCTGCCAGTTGAGTGGGGCATCCTGGTTCAAGGCCTTGTCCTTCGATGACGATGCCACACGCAAAAGCGAGCGCCAGGAGCGCCGGCGCCATGCCCAAAGCGTGGGCACCGCAGCTCCGGCTCAGGTCAGGGTCGACTCCCAGGACCTCGACCTCCAGGATCCCATTCCGCCGCCTTGTCGGCCATGGGACGACATCCTGCAAACAACAGCAAAACATTTTCCTGAGACTACAGCCAACCGATTGAGTCAGTTGGCTTATGGTAGCACCTTGCAGATGCCTCTCTACAAAACAGCTTGCTATACCATTGAGGTGCTCATGGAAGAGCCACCCTCACCAATCTGAAGTGCAAGCCATGCAGCCAACAGAGTTGCATAGAGTATGACTACCAGGATTCGATTCCAATCTGAGTGCAGCACAGCGCAGAGTGCGGGGTTTCACCATTTGGGGGGGTGGGTCAAAATTCGAGAGGAATCAGTCAGTCTCTAGATTTTGCTCATTTTCTGCCAAGTTTTTCTTTAGCATCCAATGTTGGGAATCGCCCGCTCCCAATTCTGACCCAACAATAACCCACTTTCTATCCGTACCGCCTTTAAAATGCTGAACAGAGGGGCAGCTGAAGCAGCACACGACCAAGTCTCAATGGAGCCGCCTAAGTGGTGCTTTTGGCCTTTCCAAAGTTCATCCATCTCCGTCAATTTGATTTTGACAGGCTCCCAGTTGAGAAGCTACAGATTGTACAGCCCGATGAATTTGATGCCCAAATGTTACGTTATGTCACGTTATGTCACGTGATAATATGTTGTATGCTATGCAGCTGCGCATGGTTTTGCATTGCTTAAGTTATTATAATCATCGCCAGTGCTGTCGAGAACCGGATGCAAACAAGATCGGGCTGTGAAGATGGTTGTCGGACCATCCGGGCCTCCTTGACCAACGAAACTGCCAGGGTACGTCGGGAACGCGCAAAAAGGGCAGCTGAAAGATGCTGAAAGGAGAACTAGGATGATCGCTGAAGTAAACAAATCGAATTTGATTGTAAATGATATATATATATATATGTATAAATGATATAAATGGTTGACACTTGGGGATTAAATCCGAATGACATAACAAGAGAATACGAGAGCTATAGCCTAGGTACCAAGATGGGCCATGGTCGCTTCACCAAGGTGGACACGGCCAACTACGACGATTGGAACGAGCTTTTTTGCGATCCCATCCGCATGTCGGATCAACTCCGCTTGGAAGATGGTACCAGGTGACTGCTGGGAGATGTTTGCCATATTTTGCCATACCCATATATATATATACACCTAATATATATAAACATATACAACACACACACATATATATATATATATATCAGATTCATATTAGATGGTGCACATTGATTTGTGTTGATTTCATGGGATTTAGCGTTTCAAATGTCCCATCCTGACTCATCTGATGGGCCCAATCAGGGGTAACGTCAGGCTGTTTGACCTTCCTCACGAGCATCGTTTTGCGGCCTTGCACCGGGTGAATTGGAGACGAGCGTTGGCTGCCAATATGGTGAAGACCCACCGGGAGGCAGGGGATGCAGAGGGATGTAGAGGGATGAGAAGCTTCACGTATTGATTTCTATTTCTAGTGATTCTTTTGTGAACTTGTTTGCTTGGATTCCCATCTGAGATGGTCTGAGTTATGTTTGAATATGTTTGTTTGATTTTGTTTGAATGTGGGATCAAATCGCCTGTTTTTGAAACTGCAGAATTCCCGCGTAGGTCGACTTTCAATGCTAGCATTTGAGAGCTGCCTTAGCTGCCTTGGCTGCTTTAAGACATATTTCTCTTAGCCGTTTGTCAGGTGCATTCACTCTGGGGCGTTTTCGCCAGCATCCATCGAGTCATCTTGCTGCATGCGGTGCTCTTTTTGGCCCTGCTCCTCATTGCGGTCGTTCGGGGCACCCAGACTTCCGATGGGCCTGGGGGATGGGCAGATTGTCCGCATCAAACCGTAAATTATGGTAAATTAATTATGGCGGATTCATCTGTAGGTTATTATAGATTATAGATGATTTTATAGACTATATAACTTATAGTCACTTCTTCCTCTCCGCAGGAGAATGAGCTGCCCACCATGACATCAGCGGTCATCGGGCACATGGCTCAGATCGTGGCAATTGAAGCCAGCCATGCAGCCGTCAGATCGTGGCACTTCATTTCCCACCATCCCAAGGAGCAAGCGGTCCGTACGCTTTGCCATTCTTGGCTTGATAGTTCGCAGCCCAAGCGTATGGAATGCGAACATGATCTGTTGACAGCTGTTTGGCATTGTTTTTCCATGGCGCCATCAATTGATGCATCAGGAGCAATTTGAAGATACTTTAAGATTATTAAGATGCTTTCATCACGTTTCAGAACATAATTCAGGAAGCATCATGGAAATATGATCAAATATATTCAAATATGAATCAAATATGAATCAAATCAAGATGCCCCAGAGGCCCCAGAGGCCCCAGAGCCGATTTCCCCAGCCCCGTGGCCATTTCAGCATCCGCAGCGGCGCAGCGCGGGTCCGCCGCCATGGCGGCCGAGGCCGAGGCGTTCCGCCCGGCGAAGCGCCTGAAGGCCGCGCTGGCGCCCAACATCTTCGCGCAGTTCACGGCCTTGGCGAATCAGCACAAGGTGTGGATGAAGTGAGAAAAAAAGGCTGTGCATGACTGTTTTTATGATGTGTTTATGATGTTTAATATTGAATAATGGATGATATGGATGTATATGGTGTTTTTCAAATCATTTTTTGGATTTTTTGAAGTATTCCCGGAATTGTTTGCAGTACAACAATTGGTGAGTAATTAATTACAACTTTCGAACACGTTAAGTATTATTATTCAGGTAAGTTCTATAATAATTGATTATTATTATTATTATATATTATTATTATATATATATAATTTATATAATGTAGACTATTTATATACTAGCGTATATATATATATATGTACATATATATATATATATATCTCTCTCTCTCTCTCTTGTTAATGGAATGTCGACCAGGTAATATTCCACCATACAGGTGCATAGGTAGTGTTCAAGCCAGCAGCGGGTTGTCTGCCAATCCTTTCCCGCTGCTTTGGCTCAAGATCACTGCGACAAAGACAAAAGAGGCTGCTGCGCGCCAGAGAACTTCGGACTTTGCACTTTATCCTCAAGGGGAATACAAGGACATAAAAGTCACGGAGTACGTTGAACTTGTACCCAATCTCAGGTTATTAGCCCTACGCTCTGCCTAAGGGTGTACGGTGGTCCTGTAGCCTTTAAGCGCAAACTGTCGTTGTCTTTGGCATCCTGCGCTTCTTGCCCTACTACCTGTCAATCGGACTGGTGTACACGGAAGTAGTGTGAAGCACAGTAGCCAAAGCAATGTCACAGAACAATACTAGCAGCAATGAAACCCATTGGTCCTTTGCGTCCCCGGCCCAACAATCGAACACTCCAGGGTCGGGAGACAGCGGTGGTGGAGGTACAACTTCATGGGTCGGTTGTAGGAGTGGCGGCAATAGCGGAGCTTCTGCAAGCCATGGTCAAACTACTCCAAGGGGAAGACCACAGAGGTCATCTTCGGCGAGGTCGCCGCGGCGGCGCCCATCGAGGCCTACGATTGAAGAAGCAAGTGGTGCTGCCCACATGGGAGATGCTGCGCGGAGTAACTGTTAGCCCTACGGCTGGCGCCGCGAAACGTAAGCCTTCGAACAGCGCTCCTCGGGGGGGAGAGTGAACTTCGCAAACAACTTCTCCATGTCAGCAATGACATGGATAAGAGTGAGAAAGCCAGGATGGAATTAGAAGAAAGAGTCACTTTGTTTGAGGATGCATTATGTCATCGCGATGAAGCAATGAGTGAAAGAGCTACCTGGCATGGATCCCATCTTTGTGGAAACCGACCGTCAGGTGTCAAGCTGCCCGCGCATTGCCTGCGGAGCACATGGATCCTTGTCCATGGGAAATGGGAGAAGATCGAGCATAGGTTTGACCGATGGGTGGAACGTGCATGCTTTCAGTATCATGCTCCCACTTCTGCACCAGTAGTCTCTGCAGATGTGTGCTGTACGGCGCACGTCTGTGCCTCACGCCCCACTGCGCGGGGGTCCGGTCCGAATACTGGACGAGCCGACCCGGAATTTACGTTTGGCACGGAATGTCTATTTGAACAAGCGGCATGGAAGCCGAAGATGCCTTTCACCATGCATCAAGGGCCCCACCCACTATTCGTGTGATCAATGCGCTGATGCGCCTTGTTCATGGGGGAGAGGTATGGGGGGTCCTCCAACTACGTCAAATTCATCTGTACCCAGCATAAAGCGGCATCAGCAACCGCTACAAGTCAAGCTCCGGATCAATGGAAGTGGATATAGACGACTTCCAGAACCCACAATAGCCCCAGAAGAACTATGTTTGTACCAGGTGATTGTCAAGATTGTCCAAGTGATCATTGTTTGATTGAGGACCAAAAAACAACTGAGCAGAAGCTCCAGTCAAACGTGAGGACGCTCAGGGACAATCGGCGTCTTGCAGGCAACAATGGAGAGAGATCAAACAAAAGGAACGAGGTCTGGACCGAGAAATCTATCTTCCGTGTCAAGCAGTGCCGCAAAGTGTCTCCTGCAGTTGGTTGCATTGTGGATGATACTGTGGTTTCGTGTGTGAACACCAAGGGTATGGAGCTCATTTCCCCTAAGAAGGTCTTTATTTATCCCTGCCACATACGCCCTCAAAGTTCAGAAGAAGGAGATACCATATGAGGGCAACATCGATGACAGTCACGTATATCTGGTTCTGGTTCGGAACAGTGGGGACATCTCGCACTACAAGTTCCATAGGTCTATTCCGGATCTTTTGGGAACAGATTATGGCAGCCATGACATTGAAGTGAGCATTCATGAACTATCCGATGTGGTTCCCGCTATGGTGTTGATGTGTGCTGAACCATTCAGCTGAATGACAAAACGGTACAGTCATGGTACTGACATGTCGTTTCATCTCGAATTGGTCACGGAGGATGATGATCTCCTCTCCAAGTACGGAGATGCCAAATGGAGGGCTTGCCTCCGATCCGCCGATCCAACGAGGATTGCGTGTTCTTTGCTGGACCATGCGCCTGCGGATCCCCGTGTAACCGGTTGAGCAAAAGGAACAGTCCGGTTACCGCTCATGAGATCAACATGAAGGCGTCATTGTACTGGAAATTTTGGGAAGTATTTTCACAAGGTCTTCTCAAGGTCATCAACTTGGACGCCGTAGCTCTACTGAAACTGCCTAGAGGAGGTGATTATTCGAATGACAAAAGGATGAAGTTCATGATCAATGGAACTGAGTCGCACATCCATGACTTTGATGGTTGCGTGCACGGTCTTACTACACAGTTTGCTGAAGGAATGCCCCAATTGAAGAAACCATGGAGAATCGTGTCATGGGGGTCAGGTTTGAATTCAACAAGAAGTGTGCCCGAAGCCACGACCATGGAGAGTGTGCAAGTAGAGAAGCTAAGTAAGGTGACTCAAACGTGCACTGATGAGATTGTGGACATCATTTTGAAAACAGTTCATCGGCGAATGTCGGCTCCATTTTCCAAGAAGGTTGTGGACGATCAGAAAGTGTGCAACAACTGTCAACATGAGCAAACCAAGAACAAGAGACGGAAGAAGAAAAAGGTTGTAGTTGCATTACCTGAGCACCACATCCCAAAAGCTCGAGTTATGGGAGAATGTGTTCATGCAATATATGAACAACATGTGCAACATCCAAGCGATACCGTCGCCCATTTCAGGTTCAACTACCACAACATTTCTCGTCCTGTTCGTCCGGGCCGCGCGTGTGCCGTCGGCGGTTGGGACACCAGATAAGGGAAGCGCGTGTGCCATACGGCGGCCGTGCGGAACTTTTCTGGGGACACCGAGGAACTTCTGTGCCACACGGCACAGGAGGGAATCGGAGTCCGAAGTTGACGGTGCCATTCCACCGATCTACAAGAGCTATGAGGAGATACAGCAACCATTGCAATGGCATCAATCCGATCGCTGCTGCGTCGGCCTGCTATACGGGTCGCAAGATTGGCCCATTTGGCCCCAGATCGGACATGCTCATGTTACATGTTCCATCAGATCTTGGAGTTGACGGATGAGGCGGAAGAACTCAACATGACCGCGAGGAAGTTCACCCACAAATGCACGACCTACATCCGGTCCTTCGTCTTACTGGCATCCGCCAAGGCGGAGTTGATAGCTGGGTTCATCACTGCCGGCAGCATCCCAAGGATGGCAACATTATGGGATATGATCAAGGACAGGCACGTCCTATACCCAATTTTGGCCGCGGAAGACTTCACGACATTAAAGCTGAGGGACTTCATCAGAAAGTTCAAGGCACGATCCACGAGTGGCGATCTCCGGGGCATCAACAACTCGTCCCCCGAAGACAAGACCTACTTTTCTCCGAGGACGCATGGAACGAAGTTCTTCAAGTGCTAGAGGGAGTACTGCTATTTCCGGCCGGATCCGCTACATTGGAAGAAAAAAGCTAGCCTGAAGCAACAGAAGGAGCTGGTGGAGGAGCTCGAGCAACAGGTGATTGGGCTGGGACATGCGTGGCGAATTCACAATGCGCTGCGCCCACAATTTCCCTTGAACATGGAGATGACGCTGGACCACTTGATTCACTTGATCTTTATGGACCAAAAGCTGTCATGTGAACAGCTGTCATATGTGAACAGTCAGCGGCTGTCAACCACTTCAGCAACATCCTGACCATGATGACGATGCTTGACAAGTGGAAGGAGTTCATAAGGTCCAGAATCAACTGGTGCTCGGTTGACACAAGAGAGGCATACAGGGACATGATGGCCTTTATCAACAGGACCAAGACAACCCTGGGCCTACCTGATGAAAGCCTCTTGCGCGGAGGCTACAATGTCTTCAACGCCGAGGAGCGGAACTATGGGTTCAATGACGAAGAGGAACGCCTGTTTCTCCATGATCCGGGAGTTCACATCGACCCGATCCTCAACACAAACGGGACCTGGTTCTTGGATCGGATGCGGACTTTAATGCATGGAGGAGGATTTTGAATTTCGGGGACGGGCAACTAACCGTGGAACCAGCACCCGGCAAGATGGCCTTCTGGGTTGACATGCCGGATCCAAGAAAGGCATATGCGAATCCTATCCCACCGATGGGTATGGAGTATCGAACCTACCCGACCATCATGGACTACTACCAGTCAACGAGGAGTTCAAGATTGGCATGGGGCTCGAACAGCGGTGAGTTCACCCTGTCGTGGATGCAGGGGCCCGTGGCGAATGACGATTGCAACGGCAACCTACTTGGTGGCGTGTTTTCAGTTGACCAACGCCATGGTGAAGATCAACGAGAAGTCCGCAAGTTTCAGCGACCTTGAGTGGCTGAGGATCTACAATGCGGCCCTGAAACGGGCTGAATTGATGACAAGAAGTTTTTACTTGTTAACACATCAATGATTGTGATGATTGGGCGCATCAAGGATGATGATGCTTCTTCGGCGGACTTCCTTCCGCTGAAGAGAAAAATGAATCCTGGTCTTGGAGGAAGCGTTGCAGAGAGACCGGCTCGCCCAAAGCAGCAAGATGAACTGGCGGGAAAGTTCAGGAATGGGAAGGCTTTCATCTTGACGGACCTTCGGTACAGGTACTCTTCGCAGAACAGCAGAGGATCTGCAACCAACATCCAAGGAGGCCTGGCGGATAGGGTACGGGGCATCTGTGATCAACATCACGGAATATCACGGACTACCCCGCCGATGACAATACCCTGGTTCCTCAACGCGGCAGACGACCTGAAGAGAGAGCTGGAGACTGCCACCAGCTTGGATCGCGACGGCAACCACAACCATTGACCCTGGCAGTCAGGATGAAAACAGCTCAGCAGGATCCAATGGACCGAGTACCAGAGGAAACGACGGGTGCGATTCGATGAAGCTCCTGTGCACATGACGAAGCCTTCACCGTGATCGATGACTTCCTCGTGGGCGAACTCGGAGTGGACGCCGCCATGCAAAGGCTCATCCCCGACGATGGATCAGGCATCTTCCTGACAGCATTCGAGCACCGATCGCACATTCATGAGAACGCGGAAGAAGTTGGACAACACAAAGATCCAACATTCCCTCACGTCGGAAAGCACGGGAATGTTCAAAAACTGCTTCCACGTCACTGAGATCAAGAACGTCGACAAGATCATTCGAGAAGGCTTATAGAGGAAGAATGCAGGTTTTCTTCAACCCCTTCGCACCATGGGACAACAGTGTGTGGGAATGTGTTGGGATCGAAGCTGACGCACCTGGGATCGGCATGGGTGGCGCTTGCCTTTCATGCGCACACTTTGCTGAACTATGGAGGTCTCATCAACGCCTCGGGACACTTGGTCAGCAACCACAATGTGCCCTACTCCGAGTCCATTGGAGTTTGGTGCTATGACAATTCGCATGAAGGGACCTGGCTGAGCTCGAGGCAGGAGGAACCCAGACTCAGTCGTGGAGACCCACTTCGGAACAGGGTGGTGGCATTCTTGGCGGAGAATTATACTTCGAAGGAGGCCGGCAGTGTGATGTGCCCGCAAGTCTCTCCGAAGCGCCACATGACATGACAATTTGCTTGAACTGCCACGGAGTACTTGTCAGCTACGGTGGGAGGATCCAGACTGGACAAGGTGAACAACGAAATCGTGGCGACGACGGAACAGATGAAGTCCCAACAGGTGATGGACAACAAGGTGATGACGATGTCGACATGGATGAGGAAGAGGTCGAAGAATTGGCGCGCAAAGCCAAAGAAACCGCCAAGGAGCAACAAGAGGCAGATGATCGTGAAGAAGAACACAAGCACCCAGAGCCAACGAGCACCCCCATGGAGACCGATGAAGATGATGAGAACAATCGACCTGGAACTCCACCTCCTGATCCTGGCACCGGAGTACACTCATGGCGAACGTGATTCGAAGGAGGATGAGGACGAAAGAGCCAGGCGAGAGGAAGCGGAAAATGAACAAAGAAAAGAGGAAAACGAGATGAAAGCTAATCCTCTTCCACTATGGGCGGTGAGATTGGTCCCTGGATGCATCATCGATTGTAGCACTGAAGCGGTGAACGCGGACACTGTCGACGGGGCAGCGCGTGTTATCGATGTCATCATTATGACGCACGTCAAAAATCGCTAATTACAAACCGTTCTATTCCTTCATGGTGGACATGGATGCCGCGTCGTACCGGGATAGGGTCATAGCATCTGGTGTCATTCCCGAATTTGACAACTACTTTCATTCCTTGGCGTCGACAAAGACGGGATCCTGATACAGCCGAGGGAGAAGGACATCAAGTCTCTCTTCAACAAGAAGAAATCCACCAAAGGAGAGATCGGGGGTAGAGACTTTGAAATGTTCGTCAAGGGGACCATGGGTGCGCGCATATTAGCACGTGTGATGAAATGTTTGGTCGAAATTGGCATGCGTCCACAGAGCTTCCACAACATGTACGGGGAGCAACCCGGGATGAACGACAAGGAGAAGGAAGAGCTGAGAAGAAGAAGTTCAGCTATGGTGAGACGCTTGATTCTTGGTGCCTTTGGGGTCCGGAACTATGACTACTTCCGAACAAACTATCCAACCGAGGATCACCTACACATCGACCCGGTATCCATCTACTGCGCCGTGGTGGACCATGAACAAGCACTTCTTGAGGCAGGAGGAAGCCATGAAGAATGAAGCCCAGATGATCCAACAAACCGTTCAACTCGACCCGGAGGACAGGAATTGCCACATGGAGACTATATGAGGGCGATCGCCTAAGGTCGAGAGGCGACGTCGAGCTCTGGTCCGAAAGCGGCAGAAGGATCTGCAGCACCTTCGTCAGGGAAGAAGAAGGCAAGAAAGGCCAAGTAGCGATGAGGATGCTATCCTGAAAAACACTTGAGAGGGGCAGCCTGAGAGCCGGAGTAGTTAGTGCTCCATAATTTTGAAGAAAGGGCCAGGGTAAGATCCCTGGTTGTGCCAGCCTCCCTTGCGTCACACCAAATTCGTGCATGACACATTCACGAAACTAGTGCGCCACACGGCGTACTAGTGGAGTGATGCGTAATTCGGGGAACTGTGTGTGCCATACGGCGTACACAGGGAACCGGATAGTGTACGATAAGGAGCAGGATTTTTGATGGAGACCCAAGGCACTAATTTCATAACAAGTAAGGTGGACACTTTAAACCCTGGCATTTGCTCTCCTCCAACCAACCCCAAGAAATCATTGGCCGTGAGGGGTGTGAATGGAATGTAGACCAGGTAATATTGCACCATACAGGTGCGTAGGTAGTGTTCAAGCTAGCAGCGGGTTGTCTGCCAATCCTTTCCCGCTGCTTTGGCTCAAGATCACTGCGACAAAGACAAAAGAGGCTGCTGCGCGCCAGAGAACTTCGGACTTTGCACTTTATCCTCAAGGGGAATACAAGGACATAAAAGTCACGGACCACGGAGTACATTGAACTTGTACCCAATCTCACATATACATGCTATATATACTATACTATAAATGTGTATTGTAAATGTCAATCTAAGTTTTTGTGCGCCAAGTTTGAACCTTTTTTGAGGCCGCCAACTTGGGACAAGGCTTTCCATCCTTCGGAAGTCCTGACTTTCTCCGCAAGGCCGTAGAAGATGCCATGGATGGAGATGTCTTTGCCGAAACCGGAGCTCCAAAGGCCTTGGGCAATCAATACACGCGACCAGGAGGGGAACCGACCTTCGCTCAAACCGTTGCACGGATCTATGGGCCGCGCTTCAATCGACAACTGGATCCGATGAAGGAGATCGTGACGACCATCGGCGCACAGGAGGCGATTTTCACTTGTTTCTTTTCATGGACAGATCCAGAGGATGAGGTGGTGCTGTTCACCCCCTGTTTCGATGCTGTGGTGAAATCCGCATCCACTTTGGGCGTGAAACTGGTTGGGGTCAATATGAAGCCGCCAGACAGTGGCGCCACCAGTTCAAAGGCTTGGACGGTGAACATTGATGAACTGGAAGCTGCCATTACATCCAAAACAAGGACAGCTCAGTCATTTTACGGGTTTTGATGCTTTGACTGTTCCAGATGTTGCCGTGGATATATCAGAATCTGTGGGCCCTGTCTATATTTCCCCTTCAATCATCTTCCAATATCTTCCAATCATGACTGCAAGGGCGTGGGGAGTGTAAGAGAGCGTGATGCATATCAGAATATGTACGAGTGTGACGCGCATGCAGATTCACACAAAACATGTACCGGCTATGCATGGCAATAGGTCAGAAGTAGGCCCATCAGAACATAAAACATCAAACCACCAAAACAAATAAACATCAAACCAGTTAAACATCATCGTCATCATCAATTCACAACAAGTCATACCAAGTCTCTTCATCAGCATGTGGCCAACCCAGACTCAACCTCAGCCAGCTCTGGCCACAGGATTTTGATGTTCAACACCCCCTCCGCGCCTTTGGGGAAGGTCTTCCGAAAGGAAGAGCTGGAGGCCATCGCCGCAGTGGTGAAAAAACACCCGCGATTGCTGGTCATCTCCGATGAGGCGGGCGTTGCCATGATGTGTTCCATGATTTTCAATGAACTGTTCATATACATATGTGATTACACAGTATGGGTGATGTTTTGATTTTAATCTGTTTTGGGATGTTTTATAAACGATATTCTTCAGCCTCTTTATTTCTCGCGCGAATTTAGACGACATATGTGTTCCCCACCAAAGGTACTTGAACTTGGGTATCTTGGTGTTGTTGACCTGACCAGCCTGCAATCCACGCTCTGAATTTCTAGCTCTAGGGCAAACCGTTGGAAATCGTTGGAACCTCCAGCAAAAAAACACATTATATAATATAAACAACTGGAATCCACATCTGTGAGTGACAGGTCTACGAGAGATGTGTCTATGACAAGGTCTCGCATTTTCACTTTGCTGCCTTGCCCGACATGTTCGAGCGCACCATGACACTCTTCAGTGTTGGGAAAACCTTCTCTTGCACCGGATGGCGTGTAGGTGACTTGATTTGCTGAGGGTCTGAATGTGGCATAATTTGGCAAAATCATGCAAATTTTGTAGTTGTAATTCAATGACATTGTTCCAAAGACTTTGTTTCTACAGACTTCAGTCTGTTTGCAGTTTCTGTCCTTTCATGAATGTACTGCACATAAGTTGTGCAACAAAGTGATCACCTTATGCACCAGATCATAGATGATCATAGCAGGTCATAGTCATAGTTGGCGCCGATCACCCAGGGTATATCATTGCACCTGCAGCACTGGCAGAACCGCTACTTGCGACCCACACTGCGGTGAACTTTTGTGCCCCAACCCCTCTCCAAAAAGCCAGCGCGGCTGCTTTTCAGAAGGCGGAGCAGGAGGGATACTTCGAATGGATCTCGACCATGATGCAAGAGAAGAGGGACAAATTGGTGAAGGTCTTGCAGGAAATTGGTTTGAATCCTTTGGTGCCCGAAGGTGGCTATTTTGTGATCTGCGATGCCTCCATTTTTTTGGCCGCTGCCAACATTTCCATTTCTGACACCTTGAGGCCTGAGACGCCACTGGAGGAAAGGCCCGATGTGAAGATCTGCCGGTGGATGACGGAGCATGTGGGGGTCACGGCCATCCCCGTGAGCCCCTTCTACCTCCCCGAGTCCAGGCACCACGCGAACCGACTCATCCGCTTCGCTTTCTGTAAAGATGAGGCCACCATGTCACTGGCAGCGGAACGCCTGAGACAGTGGCATCGCAGGCAAAGAAATGAATAGATTGAAAACGATTGAAATATGATTGAATAGATGTGAAGATTGTTGAAGTGCAACTCACGAAGTATGATTTCACATGGCTTTCGTAACGATTCCAAGTGATCCATTTAAGTATGAAGTGGTTGCGGCAGAGGTTTGTTGCCCAACTTTGTGACTCACTCTGTGCCAATGATGCACTTGCGGTGAAAATCGCAGCATTCATGCTACACCACCCGGTGGGACCATTTACTGGACCTCCATTTGATGTTTCGGCTTTTTACCCAACAGTAAAATATGAAACGCCCACAAGAATTATATATTAAGAATCCAATGCTGAGGTTCCGCCCTACGGCTTCGCTCTGCTGTATGCCCGATGGGAGGCCACGATGCCAAACGTGCTGAGAAAACATCATGGAAAAGCCAAATCCCGGGGTCTGCTTTTTTGAATTTCATGTTCATATATTCATAGTCATAGTTCATTCCCATTTCGAAATGGAAATGAATATGTGGTGCACCCCGGTTCTGGACAAAGCCATGGGCGATGGGAGTTTG
Source organism: Cladocopium goreaui (assembly GCA_947184155.2). Taxonomy (NCBI): domain Eukaryota; class Dinophyceae; order Suessiales; family Symbiodiniaceae; genus Cladocopium; species Cladocopium goreaui. The sequence goes on from CAMXCT020006246.1 coordinate 77,824, forward strand.
GATTTGCAAACGGTACTGTGGATCACCTCGTTTGACAGGTCACAGGGGCTGCTCGACGCATTCAGAGTTGTTCGGCCAGGTGCTTCCAGGGTTGGACCTGTTTGATCCGTTACCTATTTTCCCTCGGCGAACAAGCAGGGGGCATTGCACATGGTTTGTGAAGTGCCATTGAAGCTACAATCTACTGCCAGTTGTTCCCCTTCAATTTCGCAATTTCAGGCAGTCCGAGCATCCAGTATGGCACAGTATGACTGCAATCTTGGAGTGAAAGAGTCGCATGTCAGGGAGATTTGCAGACTTCTCTATCACACAGCTTGGTCTTTGATGCGTGTCTGGCCTGTTCTTGTACTGAATGCAACGCAGGCAAGTCATGGCTTTGGATGATCAAATGTGAAGAAAAAGACATGAAGTGACATGAAGTGACATGAAGATATACATGAAGTGAAGTGATATCAAGTGCCAGGTGGTGCGTTCCTGCCATCACCTACACGATCATCCGTGTCTTCGAGCACGAACAGGAGCAGTCTGAGGCTTAGAGGCCAGGATCTCATCAGGACTGGTGTTTCCAAGCACATCATATCATATTACACGCTCCAGTAAACGAACATAGCTATGGAAAACCCCATTTTGAACAGGTAAATGATCTAGAAAAGGGATGAAAAGGGTTATTTTCCATCGCTGGCTTAGATTGCCAGAGGGTAATTATTTGGTTCCCACCACGAAGTGTCAAAATTTGACAGTTCGCCCGCAGCTGATCAGGACAGAAGTACAGAGAAATCTTTTCCCAATTTTAGTTATCCACTACGTGGCCTGGAACTCAGGAGATTCTGGGACATGTCAGCAAATGTCAGCATCAGAAAATGCGCCGAATCACTGGAAGGCATTGGTTACGGGTAGACCGGAACCTGCCAGGTTACAGCGATTGGCATCGGCATTGGCCTTTTCTACCCCATCTGGGATTCAGATGCCATCTGGCCTTTGACCCGAGTGCCCTGGCAGATCCTGGCAGCTTCGGGGATGGCCAACATGTTGTTGCTACCGATGCAACCGATGCGACCGCCAGGTGTCAGTGCTGACGCAGTTCTCCAGATTTGTGTTTTGGGTGTGGCGGCTTGGAGGGGCTGGGAATGGTGTCGGAAGGGCCTGAAACATCCCGAAACATGCTGAAACCATGTCTTGGCGACTGCAGGGAATGGTGCTCTCTGTGAAGTGTGTGCTGGCATATTTCGGTGCGCCCGACGCCGTGAGCCATGTGACCGTCATGTGGTGCCATGATGTTTTGACTTTGTGGCCAGGCCTGATCTCCAAAATGCTGCGTTCCGTGAGCAAGCTGCAGCTGAGTTGGTGTCCCAGATGCCTTTCACAACTTCTTGAGGCAGAATATGGCAGAACCCTGTGTTTTTCTTAGCAAGCAAATCTACCATAAATCATAGTGCATTGTACCTACAGGCATGCAGTTTGTCAAGTGTTCATGACATCAATGATATTGCCATTGCTTGTGTATGACTTGTGGCTACAGCTCCGTGCCACCATGTGCCGCCCATGATTCATCAAGCTTTCCGCAGTAGTGTTTTTTCCAACCTGCTGGAGAAAAGTGCATCCTCAGATATCCTCAGGTCAATATTCCTCTTCTCATGTTTTTGCCCAAGCGGTCTGCTGCTCATGCCGAGACTTTCAGAGTGCCGCAGGCATTTGCACCGATTGCTTTGGTAAAGAACACGGTAGATGTATTGATATATTCAGATACGGTAGTAAGACTCATCAACACGCTCCGAAAGTAAATGTCTCCATTCCAATCATCCAAGTAATCCCAATATATTCCCGTTATCATTATATATAATTCATATGAATCCCTATAATTTACCTATGTTTACCTATTATATAATCACCTAGGGTCATGGTTGGCGCTCCCAGGGCTGGCGTGGCCTCCTTCTGAACGCGCCTCTGAGTCGCGACTTCGTGGAGGAGTGTGGCATTTGGGGTGCGCGCCATGGTTACACCGTGGAATCGTTCATGGGAATCATGGAGGGCCAGTTCGCCGGTCTATGGCCAGATTTTTTGTCATTTCAATGACTTGGGATGATTTGAGGGGTTAGTTCTTGGATTTTTTTTTTGGGGGGGACACTTTGGGAACAAAGGCAAAAGGGCTATATACTGTATTTTTCTGCAATTGATGATAAGGAATTGCCAGGATTTCTAGTCACCAATTTCATCCTGCAATCGGCTCTTGACTGATGATTTGGCGATAGAAATATTTGCGCACCTATATCTACTTCCGCCAACATTAAGATTGGCGAGCAACTAATCCCTTCCTCCTAATACTAAACCTCCCCCCCCCTAATACAAAACACGGCAGGTAGTTTTTAGTATTAGGGGGGTATTTATTATTAGGGAACCAAATCGAAGTCATGTTAATTAATTAATTAAATTTCCTTATATAACGCAATTAAAATATTGCCAAAAATGGCAGTTCGAAGCTTACCCCTAATACTAAATTAAAACCCTTAATACTAAAAACTATTTTTTCCGATCTCAAAATCAATTAAATTTCCTTATATAACGCAATTAAAATATTGCCAAAAATGGCAGTTCGAAGCTTACCCCTAATACGAAATTAAAACCCTTAATACTAAAAACTATTTTTTCCGATCTCAAGATCAATTAAATTTCTTTATATAACGCAATTAAAATATTGCCAAAAATGGCAGTTCGAAGCTTACCCCTAATACTAAATTAAAACCCTTAATACTAAAAACTATTTTTTCCGATCTCAAAATCAATTAAATTTCCTTATATAACGCAATTAAAATATTGCCAAAAATGGCAGTTCGAAGCTTACCCCTAATACTAAATTAAAACCCTTAATACTAAAAACTATTTTTTCCGATCTCAAAATCAATTAAATTTCCTTATATAACGCAATTAAAATATTGCCAAAAATGGCAGTTCGAAGCTTACCCCTAATACTAAATTAGAACCCTTAATACTAAAAACTAGCCCCCCTAATACTAAACACCCCGGGATGAATTAGTTTTTAGTATTAGGGGGGAGAACCCACAAATGGTAGGTTGATTTTTGAATTGTTTTTTAAAGGGGATCAATTAAAAGTCAAATTGGCCAAACTGAAATTTTCGGAAATTGGAGATGGATGCCTGTTTTTAGTATTAGGGGGACGTTTAGTATTAGGAGGAAGGGATTATTTGGACATATTTGGACTGGTGTAGTGAAAGAATGTTGAAGAGTGAGCAAGCTGTCTTTATGTTCACCAAATTGCAGTGCCAGGTGCTGCCTTTTTCCTCTTTTTTGCAGACACGCACCTTGCTAAGCTTTTCAAAACACCATGGGCAGTTGCGCATGCAACGACAACCATTTGGCGCCAAGCTCAACCCCAAGCAGCTCAGGCTTCTATGGCACATCCTTGGCTGTACCATCTTGGGCGTGTGCTATGTCTTCGTTCAACGTCGGGGCCGAATCCGGGCCTTTGTTTGTGAGGTGCAGGGCAGCTATGAGATTTCCGTGAAGGATAGGAAGAACATCTCATGTCTATCATGTTTGGGCTGGATCTGGATTCTGGATGCACATCTGCCAGATGCATGACTCGATCGTACTCGATGCTGCTGCATGAGCATTGCTGGATGCATTTGGCTCGCAGTGTTTCTTTTGTCTCACAAAGCATGACCTCCATCCTGAACGAACCATGACATACCATGACACTCAACGTGGCGAAGACATCAATGATATATCATATCAATGATATATCAATGATATATCAATGATATATCAATTATATATCAATGATATCAAGGCATTTTCGTAGCAGAGCATCAGTACCGCAGCTATTCCTTGACGCCTCTGTGATTTCCAAATTCGTGCCCACGGCTGTGCATTTTCTGCAAGAATACTAGTGCCAGAGCAGGTCCTGGCAAGGTGTCACCTGGCGTCCGCGGCAGACATTTGAAATGGACCTTAAACAGTTAGGGATCAAAGCCATTCAAAGCCCATATGATTCAGCAATTTTTCGGGACACTGACAAGCAATTTTCCAACATTCAGCCATTTCGATGTGAGAACCCCATCTGCAGTTCACCAAACTGCTTTGGTCCAACTTGGGGCCGTCCACCGGATCGCAGGTGGAAACTTGGCGATGGCTTGCAACGACAGCAGTGACGATGAGTGCTGGGCCTCGAAGGTTGGAGCTGGAGAGGAGCGGAAGCGATCCAGCTACGAGGCGCGTACGCTGCCGAGTTCGCCAAAAAAGATCAACTGATCGCCACCAAAACATGGCATACACCGAGTCCGAGTGGGCAGGGCCTGACATGGTTTGCCTGTTGAACATGATTTTCCAAACTCGTTTATTTTTTGGAAGGGGTGAAAGCAGTTGAAGGTGCCGACAACCATGGCAAGTGCCCTAAGTGGCTCACACACTCATACTGATGATTGTTCATAGATGTGATGACGAGTAGTGATGGAGTTACTGTCAGTCAATGTTTCCTACAGATCGACGGGCCGCATTTTTGGAGTAATAAGTGACCAGTATAGACTGACTCAACAGCCTCAACAGCACCCTTGCAGACACCGCAGGAGTTGGAGATGCTGACAGGCAATGGTCATGCCACCGCTGAGGCCAGCAAAATGGGGCAGCAGATGGCGAAAAAAATCTGGGAGAATCGGCATTACCTGGTGATTGGGTGGATACTCCTGGCACTTATCATGGCTCCGTTTGCATATGAATTGGCAGCCTGGCTTGGAGAGTTGCACATGTTGCACGTCTTTTGTTGAAACATAAGAGCAACAAACGCCGATACTTTGGAAAACTGGACGACTGGCCCAGAGTTTCAACTGGTTTCAAGATGTTCTCAGCGAGACTTCTTCACACCTCCCACATCCATCATTTGCCCTTACCGATCTTACCGTAAGGTGATCAATGCCCTGCCATTGCCCAAGAATCCACCGCCGGGCACGCCCAGCGCGCTGGCGGAGGATCTCTTTGAGGTGGGAAGATGTCGTGGATTTGATGGAGAAATCATGGACGCCATGATGAAAAGATGGAAAAACGAAACATCTTGGTTTCAAGCCTTGGTTAACGGCTAAAGATCCTTGGGATGATGATGATGATGATGATGATGATGATATGGTGGTGGTGGTGATGATGGTGGTGGTGGTGATGGTGATGGTGGTGGTGATTGTGATATGGGTTGTGATATGGGTGATGATATGGGTGATGGTGTGGGACATATGGATGGATAGTTTTTTTTTTTTTGCGTACAACCTTCTCACCACTGACCTGCTCGTTGATGTGGAACTGTGGAACTGTTAGGTGAAATTTCCCTACCTGGTGGGGATGAAGATGGAGATGGTCCTGATCAAGTGCCTGGGCCATCCTGGGCCAGTCCTTGTCATGTCAGGCCATAGGTCCACAGGTCGCGCATACCGGGCCCGTCCCTGCGACCTTTTTTGGATTCGAGGTGTCGCGCAGCCTGCGACACAGCCGTGACATCAGTGAGCCAATCCCATGTTGAGACCTTGAAGGACCTTGAGACATCTTGAAGCCAGTGGCAAGTGGGTGGGACTAAAAGCGGTGGTGGAATCACGTGATCTAGATTGATTTCGACTATTTCAGACTTAGAATTCATGATCCGTTTTAGGCGATGTATGGAGTCTTAGCTGGTAGGTCCAAGGTCTGCCATGTGAAGAGGTGTAGGGTAACGGCGTATGGTAGCGTGGTGTAGCAATTGAGAACCCTGTGCGTCCCACCGCGTCCCACCGGGTCCCACCCAGTTCATCTCCATGCAAGGACATGGTCCTGCGCTTTGGTTTCAAATATCCTGGGACCATCATTGACATTCGGTCCTATTACACCTTTGGTAGAAAGATCGATCACAATCCGATGCTGTCCTTTGACAAGCAGAGCATCCTCTTTGTCTGGAGCTCCTGAGCTTGATATATTTCAATATATTTCATATCTCAGGATGGGGTCAGTTTCTGTAATGACAATTGATCATTGGGGAGATCAGCCATAGGTCCCACTGATGGCCATGATAGATCACGATAGCCCCACAGCGCTCTATGAACGCAACTGAGGTTGGCGTGTCAACGGCACGATGAAGCTTCAAGCGCAGGATTTTGCGAAGAAGGTGTCCAAATTCTGCGACAATTGGTGCCTTGCGCTTCTGGTAAAGTGGATTTTCATGGATTTTGGTTGAATTAAATCACCCATCGAGCTTCAAATCAAAAATAACCAAACAGATTGACTTTGGCATCGGGCCATGGCCACCGAGGAATGTCCAGGTGGATGATGGGCCTGATAGCTTTGAGCTCCAAGCGACTGGCCCCACCTTTCTGAATGTGGCCATGAAGGATACTGTTCTACACGAGGAGCCATGGCATGGGGGGGGTATCAAGTTGATACATGTATCGAACATGGTGAACAATCCATAAGTCATTTGCTGGGACATATGGGATTGCAAATTAATCCGTTAAACCGTTAAACCCATAAATTCAAAATAATTTAAATGGTTCCGGAGAGAGAGAGAGAGAGATGTCCTATGAATCGCATCAGAATCTGCAGAATCTGCAGAATCTGCAGGTGCCAATCCATGAAATTGAGACGCTCTGGCTGCCCTTCGGCATTTTGGCGTATCGCCTGCGGAGCGCTCGGCTCCTACTGCTGGCTTTGTGCTCGATGCCTATTGCCATTCTCGTCTCATTTGGCTTTATGACCCTTGGCGATGAGGATAGTTAAGCGATGTTTGATGCCTTCAAATATGGAGATTATGAAGGGGAAACGCGATATGACAACATGTGAAGATGATGTGGTTGGTTAGTAGCCAATGGATACTACTGGGTCAAAATTGATTGGGGAGTGCATTTTGTGCAGGATATTCTGGTCCAATTCTCTCAGCTCGGCGAGGTATTTTGTATCCACCCAGCTGCCAGTGATTCTTTATGCCTTGGTGATGATGCTCATGCTCTGCACGGCACTTTCTTTTGACTACTCGCTGTTCACCATGACAAGATATGGCGAAGAGCGGCGTAAAGGTGCGAGTCTCGAAGATTCCATTGCAGCTTGGCAACGGCAGGCCTAGCATGGTCCAGCATGGTTTAACCCATTCAAAGTGGGGAGTTTGGCAAACATTGTCCAGCCGGTTGATGGTTCTAATATATCCTTTATCCTTTGATTTATCTCTATTTATCTTTATTTCATTTACATTTCCTTCTTTATTTGGGATTTGATTTCGATCTTGATGGGGTTCCAAGATGTTCGAGGCAACTGTGATCACACAAAGCGGTCACGTCGTCCTGGTGTCGGGCCTGGTGCTCACCATTGCCTATGGCTCAATGCTATGTCTTCCAGGCTGGAACACACCTCGCGGATCCTCGCGGCTGTCCCAGGATCAGGATCGGATCTCCAAAAAGTTTCAGAATGTCGGGATGTCTAGGGAGAAGTTCAGGGAGAAAGCCTGGGAAAACGCGGGAACCATCTGAAGACAGACAACAGCTTTTGAAACCGATGTTGACCATAAACTGACCATATCTGATCACAAACCAAATGGTTCAAACCGGATGGTTTCAACCCGAAGGTTCGGTCCCCAGTGGCCAGGTGCCTTCAAGAGCTTCTGTGTGGCCGCCTGTAGCATGATCCTGCCCCTGGGCCGTTGAAATCTTGAAATGCACAAAAAACCAGCTGAGCATTGACGAGTTGTATCATTTCGTGTATCATTTCGTGTATCATTTCACGATATTTTGATATATTTTGTGCTGTATCAGTGTATCCCAAGGTGTTGCATTGGCGTCCAGCTGACCTTTGTCCCGTGCCTCCTGGGGACCTTCCCGTGGATCGGTGATGGTTTCGATGTCCAGAACGACGAGGAAGCGCCGGATGAGGCAGTCCCCAATGCCACCCGGCTGCATAAATTCGTTGCGCGGGAGACAGCCAAGAATTGCAGCTTCCTATAATGATCTTGCCTAAACTGATCTTTATCATCTTTATAGTGCTTGATTTATATACACCTATTTTTTCAAGTTTTAAGGATTGGCATGTCAACCCATAGAACACTTCCAACGGACAAAAACTGAAGCAGGAAGAGGAGGGGGAGGAGGATGACATCGGCAATGAAGAGCTCGAAGAGGACACACCAGCGACTAGACAGATGAAACTCGGCTGCAAAGCTGGCAGTAGCTAGGGCCCTGTTCCCAAAGTTGAGCCCTGTTCCTGTTAAGTTTGTTAGGCAAATCATTTGACCTTCGGACACTTGCCGTGGAATGACTTGAGCATCGATGGGAGGTTGGGGGTGGCTATGGGTGGCTCATCCCCCAGCTGAAGGTTGCGGCATGTGCGGGTGTTCCGGAAGGGCATCTATTACAGAGTCGGGGGCAAACTCACACAGTGCCCTTTGCCGCTTGGTCCCGCTTGGTCCCGCTTGGTGCAGTGGAGGCAACCCACATGAAGCATGTTCTTCCATGATAAACTGCTGGAGGCCCACCTCCCAGGGTAGAAGGCATCCGCTGATGGGCTGAGGAACATCTTAGTGCCAATCCTCATCTACGTGGTGACATCTCCGCTCACCTACCGAGCTTCTCAGTGCCCACGTTTGCAAAGCAACAGTCCGGACTGTCCCGCTGTGTCCAAGAACAGCCAGACATGGGCCCTGCCAGGTACAAAACGGGCCATGCCTATGAGCTTCAAATCCCTCGAGGAAGAAAAGAGTGGGAGACGTCGTTGCAAATTCAATCCAACTTCCCAACAAATGTTGGCTGCATCTTGGCCATCCCTGACGCTAATTACTCATCTTGTCGCATGCCTCGCCATGACAGTTATGATTCTACGATTACTAAATTTGTTGATGCTCTCCAAAGCTTCCAGTAGACTTCACCCAGTTGGTTCCAAAGTGTTGGCGCCAACTAGCACAAAAACCTATTTTGACCTGCATGCTTCAGATGCCTTGCACGGTCTCAATTGCAGTTGCTTGATTTTGCCAAAAAAAACTTGTTTTCCAATGTTTTTCTACTTTCCTCGCAGTTTTCTCCTTAATTCTCCTTGTTTTGGATTCCTCAGGTATGATGCCCGCCCTAATCATTGCCACCAGTGAGTTGTCGTCTGAAGAAGTCTTCAGCACATCTCTGCCACCGCTGCCCTTGCAGATCCCCGGCACCACTGTGGCACCCGACGTCGTGCGGCGACTCAAGGAGACGGCCTCGACGGCCTCGACGGCCTCGATTCACTCAGTGCAGAAACTTCCGGTGACACCAAAAGCCACCTGCAGAGGTTGATAAAGTTTGAAGGGCTTCAGTTTGATCCACTAAGTCACTAAGATCATTAAAAAAACGTATTAAGCATGTTAAACTGTGCACTGAAGAAATGGATGCATATATATATATATATATTATATTATATTAATTTATATATATATATATATCTCTCTCTCTCTCTTCCAGATGGCGATGTTGATTTTTTTTCATCCATTCTTATCCTTTCTAAATGGCCCAGTTTGCCCATGTTCGCACTTCGCTTGCCAAGTCTAATGCCGACGAAGTCCAACTGGCTGCTGACCCGGAAGACATCCAACCCGTCCCCGACGTTCCAGAAGAGATCCAGCCGCACGTGCACATCGAACCGAAACCGCGCCACGGAAACGCCTCCGGGACCTCAACGGAGAACGGCGACAACGACAACGAGGCGGAGAGAGATGTTTAGTACTCCATGGATCTCCATGGTACCCCACTGATATGCGACAGTTCATGGGGTAATGCTAGTGTCATTCTCCGGGATTTACATGTGCATTGCTGCATGTGTGTGCATATGCGCATGCATGATCATGCATGTACGCCTGCACCTACATGAGCGGGCTTAGCTTTCTGAAAGGAGCCCCTGGACGTCCGTGGTCAAGCTTTCTTTGATGTGAACTGCGACATGGTGAACAGACTCATCCATACCACAAGGACCGTGCAGAGCCTTTGTGCGTGTGCATAGAGAAAACATTGATCTTCCTATCAGGATTGTGGGCTTCTACCAGTCAATGATTTTCCCAAGTATATACCAAGCCCGGTGCGCCACTTTGGCTTTGGGTATATTTGTGTGAGTAATTATAACAGCACTACTGTATGTCACTATGTAATCAATACTTTTGATATCTTTTGATTAATATTCATTCCGTGTATTTAGACCATGAACCGTTCAGAGATGCCGGAGATCTTCTACCTTGTCATCCAGGAACGAGACCTATGCGTTGACGTCAGTGAACTTTCAGAGCCCTACCTTCTATGGCGAGCACGCCAATGGTAGTGTGAAGTGTTTGAACTACAAATTGACTCACACCCTCCGCGCCAACTTCTTCGCCAAGAAGTTCATGTTTACTTCCAGGCTCCGATAGCATCGATAGCCATGTGCTGCTATGGAGTTTCATACTTTTAAATAATTATTATTTTTGTCCAACCCGTTGAATAATTGTCGAGAGCTAAAACGATACACACACACACATATATATATGTATAAAACAATAGTACATAATTGAATATAATGATTATAGATGAGTTCTCCAGCTCTTGGTAATGAGGTTTCACATCATTGATCGTAGCAGCCTGACCATCACGAACTGTTGGTGTTTTCACCCTGGCACAGCATGTCATGTTGTCGTGACATGTCGTGCTGAGGCTCATGCAGAAGTTATGGAACCAGCTGGTGAATGCAAAGCATGACGCCATGCTCACCCTACTAACGCCCAAGATGGACCCCTTTAGTGCAGAAGCCTTCAAGATGACTGAGGAGATCTTGCAGCATCTTGCAGCAGCATGGTTGGAGTGTCAGTTTCTTAATGAATTTTCGCTGTTGACATAAATCTGGCTTATTTTATTCCCTTTCTCACTTGATCGTTGTACGAATTAGGGCTGTTACATGCCAATATATGCTATGAGCCTGAGCAAAACGAAGACTTGGACGGATGCTTGCACCCGTGGGTGTAGCGGTGTTGCGCAAACAAAAACATCAGGAGCTGCGAGCGCTGCTGAAAAATGCCAGCTTAGCTTCAAGGCAAGGGATGGCACAGCCATTTTGAATCACTGAAGTTCTATGGCTTACTCCATATTTTGAATCCATTTCGACAGGAGATTGTAGATATTTCACAGCGTCACGTCACAATAGTGTCAGGGAATCTGGCTTCGGCGACATCACCTACATGATGTTTTCGCCCAGCGCCATCATGATGGCGACTGCAGCTGCAGATGTAGATTGAATGGCTGGTGATTGACCCCTTTCGCCAGTATAAACACGCCCCCAGAAACCCAGGCAAGGTAACAGGATACCTGCAAGGTTTTGGCCACTGACGCTGAGGATCTCATCAAATACACCAACGACAGGCTCTGGTGGGCCTTTTTGGGCTGTTCTATCCTTTGCTTCTGGGCGCAGGGACAAAAAAGTATTTGCATGCCTGAAAATGGGGAATATCCCCCCAGTCGTGGCATGTCGTGGCCATTTGAATAGGGAACATCACCTTAAACCATTGCATTTTGGGGCATCCCATCTTCAGACAAACCCTTTTCAATGTCTTCCCCCACTGCATCTCTGCAATTTCTTCACGGAAATTATGATTGTGCGGGAAGCGGCGGCACAGTTTCAGCGCACGGATGCATCTCAGGTTTCGTTCTCATTGCAGTGGCCTTCAAAGCTTGGCTCTAGAGCTGCAAAACTGCTGATGTTCAAGAGGGAGTCCGATCATCGATGTTTGAATCTGAAAAACGTCCAATCCATGGCTTCTTCATGCTAGATCCCTAGAACGTTCATGATTCTGTACTTTCTAATTCTTTAAACCTTTATTTACACATTTGTTTGGAATCGCCAGAATTGTGTCAGTGCTAGGCTCATTCCACTGAAGCTGCTGTTCACGGTGATCTTGCCAATCAGCTGGGCCTATGGGGCTGCCTTGTTCGTCTATGAAGATGGCTGTTTGGAGTGGACCGGCATCACCGGTTTATCTCCCACCTACATCACCAATAGCGGCCCCGCAGGGCTTGATTGGACCATCCCTTTGTTTACCTTGACCATCATGTTGGGCCTGGCTTTGGATCCTTGGTGGATGAAATCCCGGGGGGATTTCAGCATATTTCACCATGAAACCTGGGCAATCCAATATCATCAAACATATTGGATACATATGGGTCATATGGGGATCATAGAATAATTTTGATAAATGATGGTTGGTTCGTGATTAGTTGGTACATTGTGCTATCCAATATTTATCAATATTTGTTGGGCATTGTCATAATCCGTGAGCTGAGAATCCACTATGGAAACCAACCATTACTTTGAAGGGCTTTTTGAACAATTATGGTTCTTAGCACTGCTGGATTTGTCCAATCCAACCCATGTTTTCCTTAAACCAACAGTAACGCATGATTTTAGACTTTACTATGGAGCCTGAATGAATTTGAGGACTACGATGTCTTCCTCTTTGAGCGGGTTTGGGAATTCCGAGAGGAGGCGCCCGAGCAAATTGGGCGTTTCGCGTCCAATGTAGATAGTGCATAGAAATGGTCTGGTGGTTGGATGTGGTTGGTGGTTTCAATCATTTTCGCAATTCTTGGATAATGAACCTCAAGTGACTGTTTGATCTGGTTGTGTACAGATTCTTGAATACATTTTTGATGCCGCCAAACAAGATTGAGACGACCCAGCTAAGATACTGTATCCTTCGGCAAGCAACCATGGCAATGGGAAATCAATGGAGGTTTCAACCGGAAATCATCGAACTAGATGGTGTGACTTTTTTTCCGCTTGGAATATTTCCAGCCATGTTTTTGAATAAATTGTAGGGTCATATTTAATAGCATATACAGTATATATATATATACATACAGTATAACCATGTATAACCCAATCCCCCAATATTTAACACCCCAGAAATGGTCCCAGTCATACGTTCTTCCATCCCCTACATCCACCAGGGTTTCTGTGGGGCGGGGCGTTTTTCGCGGTGTCGTGTTTGGTGTCAGTTTTTCCAAATGGGGATGGATCAGTTGTTACCGTTGTTACTTACATCCTATTACCATGGTACTCGCTATAGTGGGTAAACATCCAATGTAAATCATAGATCTTGCTTATTATATCATTACCATATAGGTACCATGAACCATTTTTTCGTAAGTACCATATTAACATCATCTGGATGTTTTAAATTATATGGGTAATGTCACAAAAATCAAGTTGCCAGTGAGTAAACATCCATATCATCCATTCACCGTTGCTACGGTTTCGACGGTCCCATCCGCGGGCAGGGCTTCGGCGACAACGAGGCGGTCCAATTGGCGTTGTCCGCCACGGGCCCGACGATCACCGCTGCGGGGCTGATCTTTGCCTTCACCTTTGCCACACGGCCAGGGGGAATCCCCATCACTACCCGGGGATACCTGGGGTACCATTTAAAAAGATCAGGGCGTGGTAAATATATGTGTGGTTACTGGTTTATGGAGATTTTTGAAGACTGAAACCAAATTTTGGTGATTGTATCATGTTGAACTAGAACATGTACCAACACCTGTTCCATACCCGAAATCATATCAAGCAACAAGGGTTATTCGGGCTATGATTTTGTTTGGGGATGTATGCTAATCAGCAATCACACTTCGTATTTCTGCAGGGTAATGCAGGGTATCATGGGGTATCTAAAATTGGCCGTGGATGATTTTCCGGTAGATGTCACGAAAGGATACGAAAGGGGCATACGTGGATTGTTTTGACCAAATCTGAATGGCCAAAAACGGCCATGCTGGAACTGAGATCAGCATGATGCTGGGAAGTATGGCCATTACAAACCAAATGGGCTTCGTGTTCATCTTCAGCATCGTGGTGGATACCTTTGTGGTGCGAACCGTGCTGGTGCCTGCAATGCTCTCACTGAATCCGCGCTTGAATTATTGGCCCTCCGATATGCCAGAGGCCAAGATCACTTGGTTGAAATGAGAAAAAAAGCTGCGCTCCTGGCTCCTGCTGCTTTCGGTTGATGGCTAAAGCATGCTAAAGCCTGCTAAAGCCTGCTAAAGCCATATGCCGTCAGGCCTGTGCTGATGGTGCTTATGGCTTTCAGGGTGTGTATTCTGATGAAACCGCAATTTTCGCAAAGCTGTATTGCAATGACCACAGCTTTGCGCCATCTGATGCCATCTGGTTCTGTTTCTATTTCTCCACTTGGAGGATTCCGTCTCGAAGATTCAGCAGCGCTTTCCAGCCAAGGCCGAACCGTGCTGGTGCCAACCAAGTCACG
>CAMXCT020006246.1:94574-137074 GCA_947184155.2 Cladocopium goreaui
TAAGATAGAATGATTGGATAGAAAGATAGATAGATAGATAGATGGATGGATGGATGGATGGTTAGATAGATCGATAGATAGATAGATAGATAGATGGATAGATACAAAGATAGATAGATAGATAGATAGATAGACAGATAGATAGGATAGATAGGATAGATAGGATAGATAGGATAGATAGGATAGATAGGATAGATAGCATAGATAGCATAGATAGCATAGATAGCATAGATAGCATAGATAGGATAGATAGGATAGATAGGATAGATAGGATAGATAGGATAGATAGGATAGATAGGATAGATAGGATAGATAGGATAGATAGGATAGATAGGATAGATAGGATAGATAGATAGATAGGATAGATAGGATAGATAGGATAGATAGGATAGATAGGATAGATAGGATAGATAGGATAGATAGGATAGATAGGATAGATAGGATAGATAGCATAGATAGCATAGATAGCATAGATAGCATAGATAGCATAGATAGCATAGATAGCATAGATAGCATAGATAGGATAGATAGGATAGATAGCATAGATAGCATAGATAGCATAGATAGGATAGATAGGATAGATAGGATAGATAGGATAGATAGGATAGATAGGATAGATAGGATAGATAGGATAGATAGGATAGATAGGATAGATAGGATAGATAGGATAGATAGGATAGATAGGATAGATAGGATAGATAGGATAGATAGGATAGATAGATAGATAGATAGGATAGATAGGATAGATAGGATAGATAGGATAGATAGGATAGATAGGATAGATAGGATAGATAGGATAGATAGGATAGATAGGATAGATAGGATAGATAGGATAGATAGGATAGATAGGATAGGATAGGATAGGATAGGATAGATAGGATAGATAGGATAGATAGGATAGATAGGATAGATAGGATAGATAGGATAGATAGGATAGATAGGATAGATAGGATAGATAGGATAGATAGGATAGATAGGATAGATAGGATAGATAGGATAGATAGGATAGATAGGATAGATAGGATAGATAGGATAGATAGGATAGATAGGATAGATAGGATAGATAGGATAGATAGGATAGATAGATAGGATAGATAGGATAGATAGGATAGATAGGATAGATAGGATAGATAGGATCGATAGGATCGATAGGATAGATAGGATAGATATAGATATAGATATAGATATAGATAGGATAGATAGGATAGATAGGATAGATAGAAGATAGGATAGGATCGATAGGATAGATAGGCTAGATATAGATAGGATAGATAGGATAGATAGGTAGATAGATAGATAGATAGATAGGAGAGATAGATAGGGTAGATAGGATAGATATAGATAGGATAGATAGGACAGAAAGGACAGATAGGACAGATAGGAGAGATAGGATAGATAGGATAGATAGGATAGATAGGATAGATAGGATAGATAGGATAGATAGGATAGATAGGAGAGATAGGAGAGATAGGAGAGATAGGATAGATAGGATAGATAGGATAGATAGGATAGATAGGATAGATAGGATAGATAGGATAGATAGGATAGATAGGATAGATAGGATAGATAGGATAGATAGGATAGATAGGATAGATAGGATAGATAGGATAGATCGGATAGATCGGATAGATCGGATAGATCGGATAGATCGGATAGATCGGATAGATCGGATAGATCGGATAGATCGGATAGATCGGATAGATCGGATAGATCGGATAGATTGGATAGATCGGATAGATCGGATAGATAGGATAGATAGGATAGATAGGATAGATCGGATAGATCGGATAGATCGGATAGATCGGATAGATCGGATAGATCGGATAGATAGGATAGATAGGATAGATAGGATAGATAGGATAGATAGGATAGATAGGATAGATAGGATAGATAGGATAGATAGGATAGATAGGATAGATAGGATAGATAGGATAAATAGGATAGATAGGATAGAAAGGATAGATAGGATAGATAGGGTAGATAGGGTAGATAGGATAGATAGGGTAGATAGGGTAGATAGGGTAGATAGGATAGATAGGATAGATAGGATAGATAGGATAGATAGGATAGATAGGATAGATAGGATAGATAGGATAGATAGGATAGATAGGATAGATAGGATAGATAGGATAGATAGGATAGATAGGATAGATAGGATAGAAGGATAGATAGGATAGAAGGATAGATAGGATAGATAGGATAGATAGGATAGATAGGATAGATAGGATAGATAGGATAGATAGGATAGATAGGATAGATAGGATAGATAGGATAGATAGGATAGATAGGATAGATAGGATAGATAGGATAGATAGGATAGATAGGATAGATAGGGTAGATAGGATAGATAGGATAGATAGGATAGATAGGATAGCTAGGATAGCTAGGATAGATAGGATAGCTAGGATAGATAGGATAGCTAGGATAGATAGGATAGATAGGATAGATAGGATAGATAGGATAGATAGGATAGATAGGATAGATAGGATAGATAGGATAGATAGGATAGATAGGATAGATAGGATAGATAGGATAGATAGGATAGATAGGATAGATAGGATCGATAGGATCGATAGGATAGATAGGATAGATAGGATAGATAGGATAGATAGGATAGATAGGATAGATAGGATAGATAGGATAGATAGGATAGATAGGATAGATAGGATAGATAGGATAGATAGGATAGATAGGATAGATAGGATAGATAGGATAGATAGGATAGATCGGATAGATAGGATAGATAGGACAGATAGGATAGATAGGATAGATAGGATAGATAGGATAGATAGGATAGATAGGATAGATAGGATAGATAGGATAGATAGGATGGATAGGATGGATAGGATAGGATAGGACAGGATCGACAGGATCGACAGGATCGACAGGATCGATAGGATCGATAGGATAGATAGGATAGATAGGATAGATAGGATAGATAGGATAGATAGGATAGATAGGATAGATAGGATAGATAGGATAGATAGGATAGATAGGATAGGATACGATAGGATAGGATGGATAGGATAGATAGGATAGATAGGATAGATAGGATAGATAGGATAGATAGGATAGATAGGATAGATAGGATAGATAGGATAGATAGGATAGGTAGGATAGATAGGATAGATAGGATAGATAGGATAGATAGGATAGATAGGATAGATAGGATAGATAGGATAGATAGGATAGATAGGATAGGATAGATAGATAGAAAGATAGAAAGATAGATACACACACACACGTATTTATATGTATATATATATATACATACATATTTATACAAAATACCACTTGGAAATATGTTCGCCAACCGATTCCTAGGATGATCACCTAACGGTCGGCGGCTTGAGGTGTTTGGGACAGGATCGTCGAGTTCCTGCGTTACGAGGGCAAGGTTCGCTAGGGCCCATCATGCGACTGGCGCATCTTGTTGGGAGCCTGGTTGTACATATCATACGCACATACATTTATATTTCTATTTACCTTTATATTCAGATTTGCATTTACATTTTTATTTGCATTTATATTTATATTACTCATATTTGCATATATATATATATATTTTTATTTTTATTTTTATATTTGTATCTATATCTACATTTCTGTCCAAATCTATAGCTAAATTTATGTTTATATCCACATAAATTTATACCTATTACAGTTTACGCATGCTTATAACATATAATGTATACCTAGATGCACATATTTCTATAACATGTAGATCTGCGTGGTGCATTCGGCCAGGTCACTAGCAGAGAGATTGGTGACCTTTCGTGACCCGGGCTGCGTTCAACCGGGTGATGATTAGTTCGGGGCTTCTAAGTATCCAATATATTGATATATATATATATATATTTATACGTGTGTATATATATATATGTATTGAGGATTATCATGAAGTATCCTCATTTCTATGAACTATGGAAACCAATCTTGGGGCCCAATTTGTAGAGGTTCTAGGAGGAGTCCAGCTGAAGGTACTGTGCAGAGGCAAGTTCCAACGTCCAGTGGAAGCAGCTGAACATGCCATTGCCTGGCATCGACCAGGGCAAAAGAGAGTTCCGCAGGTGGGGATCTGATTCGATATGATGTTTGTGGCTGCAAGTTGGCTTGGATAACCCCAACCTTGGCTCAGACTTCTCCAAAATCTCGATCAATTCCCCCCCAAATCTCCAAATTCTTCACCCATATTACCCTGGTGTATCATGGTGCCAATTGATCCAACTGGAAGCTGTGCCAGGCCTCAACTCTTCAGGGGCACGCGTATGGCCTCAGCCTCAACGTGCTCCTGGTCACATGTTTCGCCATGGGGGATGGAAGCGCATAAAGATGAATGGTAATAAGATAGAATCATACCGAAGAGTATTCAGTATTCATACATTATATATGTAGGTATATATAAATAAGTTATACATATATATATATATACATATATATTTACATAAATAAGTTATATATATATATAATTAAGTTATATATATATATAATTAAGTTATATATATATATATAATTAAGTTATATATACATATAATTAAGTTATATATATATAATTAAGTTGTTTATATAATTAAGTTATATATATAATTATCTTATATATACGTATGTATATAAATAAGTTATACATACATATATATATTTACATATATACATAAATATGTTATATATATAAACACATATATATATACACATATTCACATATATACAAATAACTATATACATATATGTGTGTAGAATACTTAGATGTGAACAATTAGGCCAAGAGTGAGCCAAATGAATTGGAGGCAGAAAACCTGCTGCGGAAGTACACCAGCCAAGGGCAGCATGGTTATGGCCCCAGTGGCCTCAGAGCTTGGCCATGGCCACAGCAGAGCTGAAATCGGCCGCCAAGGTTGGCCCCACAACCGAGAGGCCAAGTGGCGCTTGCAGGCCTCCAGCCAAGTCATAAAGACTGCTATGAGTTTCTGGATGATGATGCTGCTGCTGCTGGTGGTGGTGGTGGTTTGGGGATGTTTGGGAATTGGTGGTGGGTTCACTTTCAAGATTGGCGTCTGCTGTGATTTTCCTGTGCAAGAATCTCGCGGTTCGGCTTCCCGGCTGCCCGTCACTTTCCATCGGAGCGGTATGTTTTTTTTTGGCACCGGTTTTTTTTCCCGTTTTTTTTTGGCTGGCTTTTGGCTTCTGGCTTCTGGCTTCTGGCTCCTTCGGCTTCTTGCTTGTGGCTTCCTTCTGGCTGCATTTTTCTATGGAGGGTATATATATATACCCTCTGGTGAACTAACATAGCAATTGAAAATGGCCATTTATAGTGGATTTTCCCATTAAAAATGGTGATTTTCCATTGCTATGTTAGTTCACCAGAGGGTATACATATTTTTCTTGTTTTAGTTTTTTTTGTTTTTCAGTCTGGGGCAGCTTCCCTTGCTATTTGCTGCATTTTGAAGCCACAATCTCTGATTTGCGTGCTATTCGCTGCATTTTGGAGCAAATCTCCCATTTGCATGCCCACTTGGCTTTTGGCCTTTGGCCTTTGGCTTTTGGGTTTTGGCTTTGGCTTCACTTGGCTCTTGGCTTTTTGACTTGGGTTTCACTTGGCTTTTGGCTTTTGGCTTTTGGCCGCACTTCTGTTGAATGTATGTGTAGTATTGTAGTTTGCATATAACAGTTCATAATTTCATATAATACACTGCATAAAAATTACATGTAAACTGCACAGAAACTACAGACGTAATATGAGCTTATATGCATGCTGTTGTGAGAGGAATTGAGACCTGTTTTCAACAAGTGTCCTAACTACTTTTTGTTCCTAAAGTTCTTAAGACCATATTTCAAGACACTTGTTGAACTGTGTTCTCCAACTATATTTGCTTGAATTGTGTTTCACAATGGTTGCATGGCAGTCAGATGTTTACCTTTGGGTTTATATATGAGAGAAGTTGCAACCTTTTTCAACATCAGGTGTCCTAATTAGCTGCTTAGCTCTTCTTTTATGTCTGAAAAAAGTATTTCAGGACACTTGTTTAATCTGGTCTCCACCTACATATATCTACGTGAGTTGATTTGTGTGAAACCCTAAAGAAGCCAAAAACGACCCCCCCTAAATGAAACCCTAAAGAATCCCTAAATGAAACCCTAAACAAAAGCCACATGAAACGACAAAGAAACCGTAAAGAAACCGTAAAGAAACCCTAAATGAACCCTAAAGAAACCCTAAATGAAACCCTAAAGAAATCCACATGAACGTTTGAAGCACCAACATGTAGCAAATACCATTCAAATGACAGGTTGAATGCAGCAAATAGAAGATTTTAGCTCCAAAATGTAGCAAATAGCAAGGAAAACTGCCCCAGACTGGAAAAAAAACAATTGAAAAACCCAAAAAAACAAATTAATTTCGCGCCCCTTTCCATCACATTCCAGCTTTTGAGGCATTGGCCCGTGGCCTAGGCCGGTGGCACAGTCGCAAGTTGCCGCATGTCACGACCACCTCACCGCTATTCACCGCTCACCAAGGCCTACCGTTGCCCATGCCTTACCGCGCCCCCTATGCTTCGGCCTCAGACATGGCAGCCATGGATAGCCATGGATAGCCATGGATGCCATGGCCGGTTGGTTGTTTGAGATGTTTGAGGTGCCGGGTCTCAGCGTGCTCATCCCACACTATGGCGAGTCCATCTTGGCGCCTGCCTCTGGAGAAGTGAATATTTTCCATGCCCAGCCTCGGAGATTTTGTGTGTGGATTCGTCTTAAAATCTGTTTTGTTCAATGCAGGCAGAAAAGCAATTGGAACTGCTCAGAGAGTTTGACCCTCAGCCACATTGCGGGCAGGGACCCGAAATGGAATTCAAGAAGAACATACGGATCTAGTGGAATCGAGACTTATCCAAGCACAGATCGAGATTTATCCAAGGAAAATTTGGAATGTAACCTTCATGGTTCTTGGCCATAGCATGCCACTACCCAAAGTGTCATTGAGTCTCATGTTGATTTAGGGTATCATTCAAACCACGATCGCCGAGTTTAAGTGAGATCAACGAACGGCAGTGTTACAGTCCATTTTTCACGTGCTACCTCAGTTCAAGATGCCCCGAAATATCTCCCAAAAATTGCGGTTGGAAAGTTCACGATCAATTATGATGAGGCCGAAAGAGACTGAAAGTGACCGAGACCCTACCAGGGTGCAGATTGCAGCAGGATGCTCAGCATTTGGCTCAAATCGAGAACCAGGTGAGTCAGCAGCAGTCAGCAGCGGTCAGCAGCGGTCAGCGTTTGGATCCAAATCCCAATGACGACCTTGGCGGCGACGGGGAAACAGATCAAGGCGTTGCTGTGGAAGAATTCCCTGGAGGAGCTTGGTGGGCTAGTGGCAAATGGCGTTGCCATATGTTGCCATATGCTTACAAACATTACAAAGACTACCGAACCTGTATGATATAGAAATTGATATATATTTATCGAAGGAAGTTTAGGAGTCAAACTTCCGACAATATGGAGAGATGAAAAAGCAGTCAGCAGGGAGAAGAGTCAGAAGAGAAAAGATCAGAAGAAAGAAGATGCAGGTGCGCGAAAAGGTAGGAAAGTCGCGAAACACTGTGTTTTTTCGTGGTTTTGTGGCTCTGGAGGGTCGAAAAGTAGGCTCGCTAAAGCGGCGGGTGCGGAGACATCTGGGGAGATGAGAGATGAAAAGTTGCACGCCGTTGTGGCGTGAAGCCGATTTGGAAGTGAAAAGGCACAAAACACCTCAGCGTCGGACCACTTTTGGAAGTTGAGATGTTGAAAAAGTGCACGGCGTTTGGAAGTAAAATGTGTTAAAAACTGAGGGGTTCGGAGCAGTTTTGGAAATTGAGATGACGAAAAAGTACACGGCGTTGTGGCGCGAAGCACATTTCGAAGTCAACATGTTAAAAACACTAGGGGTTCGGACCACTTTTGGAAGTTCAGATGTCGAAAAAGTGCACGCCGTTGTGGCGCGAAGTACATTTCGAAGTCAAAATGTTAAAAACACCAGGGGTTCAGACCACTTTTGGAAGTTCAGATCTCGAAAAAGTGCACGCCGTTGTGGCGCGAAGCACATTTGGAAGTCAAAATGTTAACTAGACGACGGATGGCCCGAGAGCGTAGAGGAGCAGGGTCTTCTCTTGTTAGTATGGAGACACCACATTACAAAACAATATATTAAAGATGTGTTATAGGCAGTCGAGAAGAGGAGTCTCAAGACAAAATAGCAGAAGTACAAGACAATAGTTTGCATCGCAAACACTTTTACACACAGACGCTTTTACACACAGACGCTTTTACACACAAAAGCTTTTACACACAGACGGTTTTACACAGACGGTTTTACACACAGACGGTTTTACACACAAACACTTTTACACACAGACGCTTTTACACACAGACCCTTTTACACACAGACGCTTGTACACACAAAAGCTTTTACACACAGAAGCTTTTACACACAAACACTTTTACACACAGACGCTTTTAGACACAGAAGCTTTTACACATAGACGCTTTAACAAACAGAAGCTATTACACACAGACGCTTTTACACAGACGCTTTTACACACAGACACTTTTACACACAGACGCTTTTACACACAGACACTTTTAACAAAGACCCTTTTACACACAGGAGCTTTTACGAACAGAAGCGTTTACACGCAGACGCTTTTACACACAAAAGCTTTTACACACAGAAGCTTTTACACATAGACGCTTTTACACACAGGCACTTTTACACACAAACACTTTTGCACACAAACACTTTTACACACAGACGCTTTTACACACAGAAGCTTTTACACGCAGACGCTTTTACACACAGAAGCTTTTACACACAAACGCTTTTACACACAGACGGTTTTACACACAGACACTCTTACACACAGAAGCTTTTACACACAAACACTTTTACACACAGACGCTTTTACACACAGACGCTTTTACACACAGAAGCTTTTACACACAAGCGCTTTTACACACAATCACTTTTACACACACAGACGCTTTTACACACAGACGCTTTTACACAGAAACCCTTTGACACACAGAAGCTGCGACACATTGACCCCATTTACACACAGACCCTCTTACACACAACCGCTTTTACACACACATTGCCGCTGTCACACAGAAACACCTTTTACACAGAAACCCTTCATCACACACACCATTTTACACAGAGACGCTTTAACACACAAACCCTTTTACACACAGACACTCTTACACACAGAAGCTTTTACACACAAACCCTTTTACACAGATGCACTTTTACACAAAAACACTTTTCCACACAAACATCTTTACACAGAAACACTTTTACACACAAACCCGTTTACACACAAACACTTTTACACACAGAAGCTTTTACACACAGACACTTTTACACACGCACGCACGCACGCACGCACGCACGCACGCACGCACGCACGCCGCCCCGCCCGCCCGCCGCCCGCGTGCCCGCGCGTGCCCAAGCGCGTGCCCAAGCGCGTGCCCAAGCGCGTGGCGCGTGCCCAAGCGCGTGCCCAAGCGCGTGCCCAAGCGCGTGCCCAAGCGCTTGCCCAAGCGCTTGCCCGCCCGCAACGCCCCACGCCACGCCACCACGCCACGCCACGCCACGCCACGCCACGCCACGCCACGCCACACGCCACGCCACGCAAACACAAACACAAACACAAACACAAACACAAACACAAACACACACACACACAAACACACAAACACACAAACACACACACACACACCCACCCACACACCCACACACACACACACACTAGACAAGAATGGATCATTATATGATCCGGCAGGAACTGAATCCTGAAACGTGCAAACCAGCCTAGACCATTTGTTTTACGCTAGAGACTCTTGTAGTACTTCTCGAAACCGAAGTAGAACATCCAATATTGTCCAACAGAGTTCAAACCAGATTCCAACAATACATCGGCGACATGACAAGGCAAAATAATCAAAATACAATCGGCGACGTGGCTCGGCGAAATAATCACAAATACTGTCGGCGACATGGTTTCGGCGAAAATACAGATTGTGGCAACCGTGGAGAAATAAAATCATGGTGTTGGGGTACTTGGCTTAGCCCCTCGCCATTCACACGCAATGATTGCAAAATAATGAATACGACAGCTTGTTCAACAGTTCAAAAAATCGCAGGTACGTTTTCACCCCCATGCTGTCTGGTCTTCGTTGGCCAGGACAGACAGTCATGGGTTCCTGGCCCCCTGCATAAACAAAATTAACATGCCGAAGTTTTACATCTTTACAGATGGGACACACACACACACCCTGCCGTAGCAGGGTTTCATTTTTGGAAGAAATTAGCGGTCGGTCGTGTCAATGCACGAGCTGATGTGAACCGTCAGAGGATTGATTTACAAATGTGCTCTCACTCTATTCAGAAGCAGAACTTGGAGCCTGCTGCAGGATGTGAATCGCATCGTGAAAGCTCATGCGTGTCACCATTCTCCATGTATCATCAAGTTCGCCAGATGCCGTCGCTGTCGTCAGAGCGTCTGATAGTTGTCTGGCAAGATCAGGGATAGTGGTAACTTGTCCTGTTTCATCTGGTGACCCAGTCGTCTGAATAGGTACATGATGATAAGGATTGATCCCATGTAGTAGAGGAATTTCGAAGTGATGGCGCCAATAGTCAGCAGTTTGTAAAGACCATTCCCAATTGCCAGAGAGGCCGTAGAAGAAATGTTCCGGATCGCGACATTTGGAGATTCCCGATGTTGGTATCTCTTCAATAAAAAGCTCCCGGGTGTTGTTGGAGTGTGTAAAGATCTTGAAGTGGATTTGGTGGACTACTCTTGCCGAGAATTGTGAGTGGCGGTGAGCGTGGAAAGGTAAAGGATCTTGTGTCGGGAAAGGTACTGCATGTTGAGGAGGAGCTGTATATGTATCACTCGTTGCCCCAATGGCTGGGTTGGTGGGTGTAGTCGTTGGTTCACCATGTGTCGAAGGAGTCGACGTCGTGGTGGGAGGGGCATCGATAGTACTTGCAGCAGCTGTTGTAGAGAGGGTACCACGAGTCGAAGAAACCGGCCATGCCAATCCCGCTGAACTTGCGTCACGCTTGTTTTCCATGGGTGAGACCGTCAATCAAAGGAAAGTGTGAAGATCAAAAGCTGCGGGAACAAAATGTCACGTCGTGATGACAAGGTCAATCAATACGTTGTAAGGTAAAGCATCAATACATTGAATGATGAGACGAAAACTAAGCGACAAAACTTTGAATCAACAACGAGGTGACGAAAATCTTTTCCTTTGCCATTCGTCAGATCCTACACTCATACAGTTAAGGTAAAATGACACCTTGACGGGCTTTATGGCATTGTAGTCGTAACACGAAAGGTTGTGATGTGCCAGGGACCAGCCAAGTGGATTCAATGTAGTTGTACTGTCGGATGCGCCATTCTGGTCGATATTCTTCCAGGAGTTGTATGATGGTCCAATCGTTTGGTACTTGAAAAACATCTCCTTGGAGATCAGCATAGCGAAATTCGAAATCAGACGGTACCATGTGAATGTCCCACTGGGTACGTAGGCGAGTGGTCAATGCAGTACGTAGATCTCGAAATGGTAGGATGCCAGCTTCATCCGGAAGAAAATGGCGAAACCAGGTGAAAAGAGCTTCAAGTTCTCCCGCGCTAACGTTTCTGAAGTTGGAATTGGCAAGGACACTGTATAAGGCGTGATCAGGTTTCACTACGACGCGTCAGTTCCTGCAAAGGAGAGTAATCCACCAGGATCAAAATGGGTCTGTAGGGAGCTGGCTCAATGTCTCCTGGAAGGCAACCTGGTCCTGCAAGCCATGCTGCCGATCTAGTCCCGGTAGGTGTGGTAATTTCCGATGTAGCTCGATATGGATGAGGACGAGAAGAAGATGGGGCCATGGCGGCGGGATGAAATAAACGGTGAATAACTAAATGGGGCCTAGGCTGCGAAGAAATCGAGGAAGATGAAGAACAGAGTCACAATAATAAAACAAAAGTGACACGTGCACAAAGTTGAAAGAATGGAACAGCATTCTTTTGACGTGTATCAGAGCGAGTCGTTACACGCTGGAGTCCGACATATCCATAGGGCCAGGTTCTTCTGGTGGTACTTGTCTGTGTAAATCACGTGGAGGGGTCGTAGTGATATTGGGATGGAGAGTTCGACTAATTGGTGCCGGTGGTGAGGATGGTGGCGTAGTTCTCCATGGTGGCCAATATAAAGATGTGGGTGTACCTTGTGAATGATGTTGAGCGGAGCGTCCCCAGCAGGATTGGAGAATCCGAATCTGATCGGGAATGGCCACATACGGTTGTTCAACATGTACATTGTTGTGGTCAGGATGTGGTAAAACAGGAAACGAGGTTGCCGTAGACGAGGAGGACGAAATAGTGGGTACATCATAGTACTGTCGCCATTGGTTGGCAGTGGTGCGTAGTGTAGTCTGATCCATGGTAAGATGGAGGTTCTCCAAGAATGTTTCCAAAGGTCTCCAGGTTTCTCTTCCATCGTCTGTTCGTCCCAAGATCCAAAGTTCATCAGGTCGGGAAGTCAAAGGGTAGGTGATCTTTTTGATAAAAATAGTATGAACGGTGGTAGAAGTTGGAATCATTCTGGCCATACGAGGGATATATGATGCCGAAGAAGGATCTTCCATCTGTTGAACGGGAGCAATCGGAGTGGTAGACGTGCTCATGGACGATGAAGGTAACATCCAGTTTGAGTCAGCAGGAAGGTCATTCGTCATGAACGAGATGAATGAGTACGGGTAAAGAATCTGAAGCCAAAATTGTCGAAGCAAATATGAGAAAGGTAGGAGTGAAATAATGCAAACAGACGCAAGACGGTGTACAAAACAAGGATCCGAACGTAAGGGGATCAGCAAAAGTTGGAAAAGGTGAATTCACAGGGTGAAACGACGACGAGGTCAAGCGACAACTTGATTTTCCTTCTTTGGTTAGCAGTTTGTCTCAAAAACCATAGCCTTTGCTCAGGAATCATTCGGCTCCAAGCAGTACTGGGTTGGATCTGGTTGCCGTAAAGAAAGGATGTCCTCGAGGAATAACTTGAACATGTACAGCCAGACCAGTATCATGTGGATCAGGGTGAGGTGCCAAGGCGAGCTGTGAACACTCACGAGAGGTGAAGGCATCCAGGTGTTGATGAGTCTTCCAAGCGGGATAATACCAGTTCAAGATGTCCAAGATGGAATGGGGAAGGTCGTCAAGCATGTGAGTGCCTTGATCAGTATCAATCATCATCATGTAGAAGTCCGTGGTCTGAAGGTGAACCGACCATTTTTGTAAGATTGTGTCCTTCACCAAGGTCTTTAAGTCCGAAACAAAATGGCTGCTGGCGTAGTCCGGGTAAATCACCTTGAATGTCTGAAAGAGGCTGTCATATGTTGCCGTTGAGAGGTTGCCTGCGACCTTGGGTGCCAAGATGTTGAAGTACGGGTTTTTGTTTGCAAGTTGCTGCATAGGCTTCAAATCCAGTTGTAGAATAACGGGTTGATGTGGTGTGGTAGATGGAGGTGTCCAACCTGGTGGTCGATGAAACGGGGAGATACCTGTCGAGGAAGACGGTGCCCGGGTCGGAGAGCGAGATCGTCGTGAAGGTGAAATCTCATCCCGGGCCATGGCGCGTTGCAGACAATACCGATCCAAATGAATGCGAAGAGACATAGTAAAAATGGCTGGCTACAGAAATTGCATAGAAATAATCAGGCAGGGTAGATCAACCGTGTGAAGTGATGGTGAGACAAACACAACCCAATAACCAAGGTAATAAACATTGTCAACTGTGCAACAGCATGGTGAGACGAACGTAGTGCAAGGCCCAAAATTGTGAAACGATATAGCTGCAAGTCTTTTCCGATGTATAGAGATGCGCTGCAATGATTAGCCAAAGGTGTCCTTGATCTGGTTCCACATGGATCGAACATCAGCTTCGGTTTTGCCCATCTTGGTAGAAATTACCCGCCAGGAGAATCTGGATCTCTCATCAGATTTCAAAGTTCTGAGTTTTTGTTTTTCTTCCGATGTCCAGGTAGTCGAAGGACTCGGGGAACGTGATGGCGATTTGCGTTCAGTGCGGCGGCGCTTGGTAGGGGCCTTGGGAGTAGCTTTGGCCTTCTGTTTACGCTTCGGAGGTGTGGATGCCGTTGACGAAAGCTTCGAAGGATCTGGAATAGCATCGGGTGGTGGTGCACTAACATGTTGGTGGGGCTCCGGAAGATTGTGTTGCAGCAGGTCATCCATGAAGGCTTCCTCTTCATCAAGATCCGGTGGAGGAAAATGTGCAGCGTCAATGAATGCATTGGTAGGAGCCGAATATTCCGGCAATAGGCCATCGGGTTGGTTCCAAACTCCGGTGCTGGGTAGTGGCGTAGGTTCAATGTTGGGAATGAGGGTAGGAGGAAGTAACGCCATAGCCCGGTGTAGGAGAAGGTATGCATGATGAACATCGTGGAGAAACTGGTAGAATACTGGCTCTTGAAGCGGAATTGAGGTTGTAGGTGAAGAAGAAGCCATCGCGCAGGGTCGAACTTGTCCAGAACAGTATGAACGAAAGCGAGCTGAGAGTGAAAACTACCGAGATGCAACAGGCATAGGAATGTGTTAAGTGTGTTGTCAGTTCATGCCAGTGGCAAGAAATAAACGGAGAGGTGAAACGTGAAGAGTGAAACGGCACAGCGAATCGGCAGCAAATGATTTTACCACAGCGAAGACGTGTGAAGATAACGCCGAGTCGGTTTGGCAGCAGCTGTTAAATCGGATTCCGAAAAACCTGCAGCTCTGTACAAACGATGCAATGCGGCAAAACCTCGAGATCGTTCGGGGGCGGGGTGCGCGCATTTGGCGACCAGGAAAAGTCGGGACACGAATCCAGATAGTTGCACAGCCAAAGGTGATGCCGAAAATGGTGCCATGACCTGGTTGAAGTCGCGTGGGGGGCTGTAGCGTAGTGCAAAGGGTTCGAACTCGATACAAAAGCCCAGGAACTCCTGATCTGGCTCCGTTTCCAAGATGATTGGATTGCCGTAGAACTCCGGGTGCAAAAAGTTAGTGAAGGAGATGTCATAGTCCCAGGATGGATCCGCCAGGCAAAGTCGGTTGTCCACATAGCGAAGTAGGCGAGCAGAGAGATCCATAGTTGACAGGGTGGTGTGGTAGGTTCGGTACCAGATCTCCTCCGAGAGGGCGACGACCATCATGCACAGAGCTGGGCTCAGAGGGGAACCCATAGGTGAGCCTCTGATTTGTTCATAGACTGAAGTGCCGATGGAGAACTGGGTCATCTTCAAGGACATCCGAATGATGCGTTCAATGTCACGGATGAAGATTTTCCGGGTCACGTTCAGAGTGCGGCACGTGCGTCCTTTGACAACGTCACCTGTATGGTTACCTGTCGTGGCTTTCACGGAGATGATCTCGTCGGGGTCGGTGTTCATGATGGAGGACAGGAACTTCAAGGTAAGTAGCCAACTGTCGATGAACCGATCGGTGTCTATGCTCGTGAAGAATCCAGCGAGGTCTTGATTGTAGATACGTGGTGTAGGTAGGCTGTCAAAGTCAGTGTCTTTGAGGAGCTTGATGAGGTCAAATACATCTCCTTTTGCCAAGTTGTGGGGGGAAGCTTGAGGTAATAAATGATAGATCATCTTGGCAATGCAGTTCAACATGGGTCGGAAAGGCGCAGTAAAGAAGCTAACAATAGGTCTTCCTGCTAGGAACTGCTTTTTCCTTTTCGGTAGGACGTAGGCATTCGGTAGGTCGTGGCCAGCTCCAAGAGGCCAAGGATATGATTTACCAAACTGCTTGGTGATATCGGCTCGATGATGTGGTTGGGGCCATCGTCCACTTTCCGAAAGACTAATGGATCGGCGAAGGTCTTGGTGAGACACTGGTAGTAGATCATGGGGCAAAAAATCCGAAGGGATGTAGCCCGTTTGTCCTCATTGTGAAAGATGGCCTCCGAGAAGAGTTGCTTGAAGCGTGTAATGTCCTTGTGGGTGACGTGGTTGTGGAGTGAAGAGTGGTGGGATTGGATAGACCTGTGCCAAAGTTCATCAAGGTGTACTTTTGGTAGTGACGGAAGTGAGTTCCTCCGAGTCCATGTCTGCAAAGCTAAACGGAGTGATTTGTAAATTTCGTGGGATGGTGGAAAGATCTTGTTTTGAAGTGAACCCGTAGCAATAGATGTAAAAGGTGCATCAGCAAAACGTAGGTTGTCTCCGTCGAGGACGAGGTGTTGATCGGGTTGATGAGAAGTAGGTGAATGTTGTCGGAGGACTGAACATGCACACTTTGGAGTCTCGCCGTCAGCCCATCGGGTAGCCGCTTCCTTGTGATTGCATAAACTGTCCATGACTGAGGGGAATTTTGTGAAGACAATGCCTGTGGAAGGAGTCTGTAGGGTGGTGTTGTAGTGCTTGGTGTGGTGGACGTGGGCAGTGAGAAGTTGTCGAAGGTGACGAGTCTAGTCTGTAGCCAACAGCCAAGGTGCCGGAAGTGGAACAGGTTTTCGTACACGTTTGGCTTTCCAGAAGGTCAGGGCCCGGTCGATGGCATTGATAGCGTAAGAACGTTGAGGTTCGCCCAGGTTGTTGGCAAGGCGTCGAATGAAGTAGCATCCAGGTGGGCCAATCTCATTGGAGCGGAGTCGTTTTTCCATGTGAAATCTCTTGACCGAATTGCTACCAAGGTCTTGGATGATTTGCCAAGCTGAACTCGGCGACCAAATATGGGACTCTGTAGAGCTTGCCGTACTCGTGTAGGGGTGGACTTCCATCATCGTAGTTTGCGCCACAACGAGTAGAATCCAAACTGGCGGGAACCCGAAAACTTGGTCCGCGGGATGAGTCCTTTCCGGCAATTGAAAAATTGATAAATAAACGGAGTATTCAATTGAGGTTGCCACAGTTGAATTAAGGCTTGTTCCAAAGCCCAAAAATTGGATTTGTTGGTGTAGATCGGAAAGACAGACCACATCCAAAAGTTATCGAATCGACACCAAAACCGTAGGGCAACTTCGGCCAATACGAATTTACTCTGTTGCACCTGAAGGAATTTCCGATAGCGGGAGTGTTCACGGTCCAAAACAAAAGAAGAAGTGGAACCCACATAAAACTTCGGTTGGAAATTCGCAATATGGCTGAAACGAACATACACCGCTTGAGGGTGTTTGAAACATTGGAGGGCGACTTGCAAGTCATCCCAAGCTGTGCAAAAGAAAATGCGCCTCAACGGAGTGCCTTTCAACAAGGCCCGCAGTTTCGAATTAGCGCGTGGATGTAATAATACATACTGTCCCATCAATGCCGTTTGGATCATTCGAAAAGCAAAAAAGACATCAACAGAGGGGGACAAAGTGAAAGGGGTCAACAAAATTCAACAAAGCAAGAACAAGAATACATGAGTGTGTAACGGCAAGAGTTCGGATAATCCGGGCTGCTGTTGAGCCAGAGGAATTCAAATACGAAGCTAGTCAGGAGTGCATCAGCATGGCTACCGTCATGACCTTGAGGACAATCTCATCCGTGGTTGCATTCTTGTGTTTGCAAGGATCAATGCCCATCGCTACACTGGCTCTCTGGAGCGGCTTGGCCGCGTCATCCGGTTGCTGTTGCCACCATTCCAGCACTTTCTCCAACTGCTTCTCCAAAGTATCTTGTTTGTGTTGAGGAAGTTTCAAGTCCTTCAACCATTTTTTGTACTGGGTCTTGGTCAGCGAGGAAGGTTGGTTGTCCACAAGCCAAGAATTGACGGATCCCGGAGAGACCAGTAAAGACGAAGGGTCAAACGATGTTTGAGTCGATGGTTGTCCTTGTAGTGCTCGTCCAATCGGTGTTGAAGCCGTTCCCGGGACTTCAGGTGCGGTTGGTGGCTGCGAGGAAGTGTCCGATTTCATCTTTGCCAGTTCAGCTATGTTCAGCTTCTAATTCAAGAATGCGCTGTTGGCTGGCATTGTCAGCGGAAGGTTGGGCTGGAAGCCAAGATTGAAGTAATTGGGCAGCCTCTTTGGCCATTTTCTGAGTGGCTTCCTTTTGGTTCACAAATTGGCCAGCAGAGCGTGACTTGAAAGTAGCCAGCTTGTCCAAGTCCACGTTTCGTGTGCGTAGTTGTGAGACCAATTCAGCAATAAATACTGTGGTGCCGATGTTGTCAAATGGGAGAACGAAGGTTTCTCTGCCGTAGGCGATACGGCGGAGCCATGTATTGTGTAATCCTTGATATAAGAACTTCCAGAGTGGGACTTGTAAAGGATCCATACCTTCGATGTCTTTGTAGCTGGAGAATCGACTTTGGCGGATTTTGGACGGAAAATCCAAACCATTCACCTTGTTGGAGTCGTGAAAGTCGACGTCAGGTTTCCAATGTTCCACAGGGGGAATTTCGATAGGGCGACAAGTGTAGGCCTCCTGGATCGGCGAAGTTCCCATAGGTGATGACATAGGTCTCGGCGATCTCGGGGTGAGATTGTGTCTTTGAGGTGTAAGGTTTGCATTGTCCTGAGGTTGTTGTAAAAAGGTTGGAGGTGTAGGTGGGAAATGTGGTGTTGTCGGAGTCCATGTAGGGCGTGTTGAGAACGATGAAGTCAAAGGTGGTGGAGGAGGTGCTCCAGTTGGATGCCAAAAAGGACGAGGAGTCGCCATTGCATAGTGCATAGGTCCGCGAAACGTAGGTACCCCTGGATGCCAATCATGATGAGGTCGTCGAGGAGTGCGTGAGCGATCGGATTGTGCCGCAGGGATATCCCGTGATTCTTGGCTGAATTGAGAAATCAAGTCCTGGGACGCCATGGTGTAGACAGTAGCCAAGGGATGCTCGAACGAAGAAAGAATAAGCCAACTGAAATATGCGGCAAGGGTGAAAATACAATTCGACAAGGGTCACAGGCCCATTTTTTGTGTGAGACATGATGTATAGTGACACTGTGGGGTGAATGGCTTAGCCCCAGCCATGGTCGGGACATTGATGTGAAGCTTCTCAAAATATCAAAGTGTGTAAATTGTGAGTGTGTCTCACGGGGTGCTCGGCTTAGCCCCAGCCATTCGATCGAGTGTTCGCAACGAAGAAAAGAATACGCAGATTATAAAAATTCAGAGATAACATCATTGAGATCGCAGGCAGCAGGTCAAACGAATTTTGGCGGAAGAAGTGGCGGTGAATACCGAGATGTCGGGAGAAGCATTGTTACTCCAAAAGGTCGGTCGGGGCCACTTGGCTCAATAGTGCTCGTCATTGAAGCCAGCACAGGTTTCAAAAATA
The DNA here is from genome assembly GCA_947184155.2 of Cladocopium goreaui. Taxonomy (NCBI): domain Eukaryota; class Dinophyceae; order Suessiales; family Symbiodiniaceae; genus Cladocopium; species Cladocopium goreaui. The sequence continues at coordinate 113,864 of CAMXCT020006246.1, forward strand.
CTCCTCAATGATGTAGTATTTACCAGCGAGATCTGTGAGAGTCATACGCTGAAGTGTAAGACTGAGAGGAGCCTTCGCGATGTTGATCTCGAGCACGACCTTCACGGTAGGAATAAGAGTTGCCCCGATGATCATGCGTGGAATCGTCCCATGTTGAGTTGTTGTCCCAGTAATGACGGCTGCGGTCTGGCATTGCGTGATCCGAGGTCTCATAGTGGGTGGCAGCTGCTCTGGTGTGGGTGGTCGATGGTGGGTTGGAAGGTGCAGGTGTATCGGTGGTAGTAGCTGATGGTGCAGGTGGTGCATGATCAAGTGGTGGGTCTTCTGGAGGTTCGCGTGGTGCCGTGGCAGTTGGTGCATGTGCGTCTTGTGGATTTCGGGTAATCAACCCTTGGAAAACCGAGTGAGTAGAAGCGACATAGCATACTGATGCGCAACTGGAATTCATTGCCGTAGCACCGTCTTTTCCTCTGGCTATGCCTTGTAGAGCGCACAAACATTGGATTTGGTCGTTTCCTCCAGATTGGGCTCGCATGCATTTTGGGGAGCGACAAATGGCCAGCAGGCCGGATGGGTTTTGTCCTTTGCCAATCTTGTAGAGCTGGGAGGTGCAAAGTTTGACTGAATATGCTGGTAAGTCATCGATGTCCGCAATCTCAGAGGACATGCCGAAGAATCCGTAGCACGGGTATTGGGTCGGGATGCCAGCTTCGTTTTTTGTCCAGCTAGCTGGGCGTATGCAGTCTTCAGCAAGAATTTTGGCAACTGATTCCCAACTCGTTTTGTGATAGCTCAGGTAGGTGCCCGCGTGTTCACCACGATAGATAGGTTTTTTGGGTAACCCCGTTGGCACCGTGATGGTCAGCAGGTTCTCCGGCTCCACATAGAAGGCCTGTGTTCTTCTTGCCAGACTTAAGTCAAGTAGTCTTGCTTGTGCGAAGGCCTTGGCAATGTTCATGACAGTGGCCTGACTGGCTTTGATGAAAATGAGGTCATTGTTCATGGTACGATAGGGTTTGGCCAACTGATTGAACATCTCATCAACGAAATTGTTGAAGAGGATTTTGGTGGGCTGGTCAAGTTCAGTACGAAGTGATACTATATGATCACGGTCCAGTTCTGTCAGGCATCGTACTCGTTGTGGGTCTTCAGCAGCCGAAAGAAGTTCGTCAATTTCGATGTCATTTTTGTCGAACTGTGAGATTGAAAATGCTTCCGCTGCTGCCTCCGAGGTTTCGCTGTCGCCATCAGGTAGACGAAAAGCCACGGCTCCCAGTGGGGCGGTTGCAGGTGCCGGTGGATGTGAAGGTGGGTCAGAAGGTGGTGGTCCAGGAGGTGATCTGGGGCGATGTGTGCCACGGCGATGAGTCTCTGGATAATCGTTGTTGTTCCAATTGCCCCAGGAATCATCAAAGTCCGGTGTGGGAATGAAAGCAGGATCCGAAGGACGTGGTGCTGGTCTCAATACAATTTCATGGCTTCGATGGTGACGACGGGGAGTTCGTGAGCGTGGTGTAGGATGTGATCGGTGTCGTCGATGAGGTAGTGGTGAGCGTCGTCGATAAGGGGAAGGTGTTCTGCGATCCTTGGGATGATTGGTGGTGGATCTGTGCCGAGGAAGAGGAGACCGAGGTCGTTCTGGACGGTGACGTGAAGGTTGTCGGCGATGGGCTAGTGCAGGCGATCGAAGGGAACGTGATCTTCTTGTCGTCCTGGATCTGGGTCTTCGCGGTGGTGATGTCGAAGGAATAGGAATGGGTGCTGGTGGAGTCTCTGAAATAGTGTGGTCCGGAGCGGTAGGCTCAATGGGTCTGGCTTTCGGGGCAGGTGGAGGCAAAGGCGTTGGTGGCGTCGCAGCGGGCAATGGCGGTGGAGGTGCGGGGCCAGTCGGTGGTCTGTCTTGTTGAAGAAGCTGTTGACGTTGTTCTTGAAGACGTTGGGAGTCAAGGATCATCTGCTGTTGGGCTTGGATAAGACGAACAGATTCCGCAAGCTGTTGAGTCGTAGAGCCCAATGTTGCCAAGTCCGGTTGAATTGAAGGTGGAGGTGTAGTCACTGGGGCTGAAGGAGCATCAGTTGATGGGGTCGATGGAGCTTTCGGAGCTGAGCGGCGTGTTTTGTCGGGTTTCTTCTCTGATCGAACCTTTGGGGCTGCTTTGACTGCCGTATGTTGAGGGGCAGCTGGAGGAACTGTTGATGTCGTGGTAGCCACTGCTGGAGGTTGAAGAACTCGAGGTGGGTAAGGTGATCCTGGTAGAGGTATGGGTGGTGTGGTCAGTGTCTGAGCTGGAGCCGGAGCGGTTGGCCATGTCGTTGGGAAAGCCGGTGCCGTTGGAGTTGCAAAAGCTGGTGAAGCGGAATGGAAGGTAGTTGTGTCGGGGCCCAATGGTTGAGGTGTAGTAGGGACCAGGTGTGGGGCTGGTACTGCATGAGGGGCCGTTGCAAGGGAAGTGAATGACGGTGGCGGCATAGTGGAAGCTGTCGGCCGGGGCGAAGTCGAAGAAGGCCACGTAGGATGTAATGCCGAAGGTTGTCCAAACAAATGTTCAACTGGCGTTGGTGTGGTTCCGGGCATGTGAGGTGGATTGATCGAATACTGTTGTGGTTCAATAGGGTATGCAGGTTGAGGAGTTGAGGTCGGAGGTGGTGCTGTCGTTGGCCATGTCATAGTTGGCCTGGGTGTAGATGCAATAGAAGCTGATTGCGGTGGCCACGTCGAAGATGGAGTCGCAGGCTGCGGCGGGGTAGGCCATGACGTCGGAGGAGTAGTCCACGGGTACATCGCTCAGGTAGAGAAAAACTACCATGGAAAGTCACACAACAGGATTCACAACAGGATGCAGTTCCTAAACCTAAAGGTCGTGCGTTGTGCCAATCCAGGCCCGTGTTCCAGTCAGCCACAAGGGCATAAAACGGCTTTCAAGTTCCAACGAATTAGGTGCACAATATGTTTAACCTCACCAGACAACCAAAAGAAAGAGACCACACCTGGAAGGCGTGAACCTGCCTTTATTCCTTGTCATGCCATGAAGTCAGGTGAGTTTCGAAAATAGCTGCTAAAAACGGAGGTTTCAGGCTGTTCAGAGCAGCTTCACTTGAAAGAGCGCAGATCACTGGGATCCCTGGGACATCCGGAGCAGCAGGAGATCTCAAAATGGCTGAAAAACAGCAAGGCCATCTGTTGCACTTTACTTAAATGAATTACTAGTTCAAAAGTGTAAATTCAGAATTCAGGTCAGTCGACATTGACCCCAACTGGGGTTGCCTCAAATGGCCCTATGGCACCATGTCGGAGTCACCATAGGAATCACACTAGACAAGAATGGATCATTATATGATCCGGCAGGAACTGAATCCTGAAACGTGCAAACCAGCCTAGACCATTTGTTTTACGTTAGAGACTCTTGTAGTACTTCTCGAAACCGAAGTAGAACATCCAATATTGTCCAACAGAGTTCAAACCAGATTCCAACAATACATCAGCGACATGACAAGGCAAAATAATCAAAATACAATCGGCGACGTGGCTCGGCGAAATAATCACAAATACTGTCGGCGACATGGTTTCGGCGAAAATACAGGTTGTGGCAACCGTGGAGAAATAAAATCATGGTGTTGGGGTACTTGGCTTAGCCCCTCGCCATTCACACGCAATGATTGCAAAATAATGAATACGACAGCTTGTTCAACAGTTCAAAAAATCGCAGGTACGTTTTCACCCCCATGCTGTCTGGTCTTCGTTGGCCAGGACAGACAGTCATGGGTTCCTGGCCCCCTGCATAAACAAAATTAACATGCCGAAGTTTTACATCTTTACAGATGAGACACACACACAAAAACACACACACACAAAAACACACACACACAAAAACACACACACACACAAAAACACACACACACACAAACACACACACACAAAAACACACACACACACAAAAACACACACACACAAAAACACACACACACACAAAAACACACACACACACACAAGCCCCTGTGCGGCCGCGAGTGCCGCGATCAAGGATCTGTTGATCCTAGGTGTCTGCTGCAGCCACTGCCACCCGCTCGTATTGCCCCGCGGTGCATTGGCGAACTGCTGTCTCAGTTGACGATCGGTGCTGTGGCGGCTCTGCTGTTGACAGCGCTGAAAGGATCCTGAGCAGGTCCTCTTGCAATTGGGGTGGACTCCCTGAGCATTTCACTGGACCTTGCACGTATCTACTTAGACTATAATTCTTCACTGCTGACAGCTGCCTACACCTGGTTTCGACATCTTTCTTTGCTTGTATTTCACCCTTTCCTGCTGGAATAAAGCTTCCCTTGATTGGGTGTATCTTCACTATTGGTACTTCCAGTTCTTCATTGAGTACACAGTGACAAGCTTTTGGACTTGATCGACACTCCGAGCTGTACCCCGGTCCCAATTCCGGGCTTTGGACATGTTGGCACAGATTTTGACGATTTTGTTGCTTTCTTTCCATTTAGATTCTTGGTGGAGTCCAAAGTGGGGTGAGGGTTGTGTCATCACCATGGATGACATGAGAGCAGACTTGTTTTCTGAATTTCGACATTCATTTAACACTGCGAAACATCATGGATCGGGGCCCCAAAAGATTTACGAATCACTTCAGACCAGTAAGAAACGTACAGTTTGTAAGAGAAGCTTCAGAAGAGCTGTCCATCGGGCAGAACGACACGGAGTGACGTGGTACAAAGGGAAATTGCACACTGCCACCCAACTGGGCACTACTGTGAAAATTCCTCCAATCCATCAGCAGTCAAAGAATGTACAACCATCCAAGCCAACATTGCGACAGCGTTTTACCTGTTTTTCATGGAATTGCAACGGGCTTCCACCTTCACATTGGGATTTTCTGATGATGTGGCTGGACAACCAAGACATCGACATTTTATTCTTTCAGGAAACTCACTGGCCATTCACCCGCGACTGGGTCTCGGAGAAGTACATGATGGTACACTCGGGTTCTCAATCAAAGCAGGCTGGCCTCTTGTGTATGGTTTCTAAAAGAATTTGCAATCCATCTGAACTGACTTGGTATGAACATGTCCCTGGAAGAGTGCTTCAACTTCGTATCCATGGCAAGAACAGATGCATTGATCTTATCAACGTATATCAGTTCACATGCATTCCCTCGCACATGGAACAAAGACAGCAGATTTGGCATCAACTTTTTGCCTTATTGCAAACTCTTTCCCATAAGAATGTTTTGGTTTTGGCTGGTGACTTTAATTGTTCGACAGACCAACGTTCCGACGCTGTGGGGATCCCAACGTTCAAATGTGGAGACACAAGGAGTCATGGCCCAAGACATTCAGATGTCAATCACTGGCACCAGCTCCTACTGCAGTTTGACTTGAGTGCACTTAATACTTGGAATATCCACGACACTGCAACTTATAAATTCGGTGACCAACATTCCAGAATTGACTACATTTGCACTCGTCGTATTCATGCTGATCAACTAGCAAGAGACGTCAAGCATTTGCGTGACTTCACCTTGGTGCCGATAACAGGAGCATATCATGTGCCATTGCTGACATCACTGAGGCGTGTCTGGTACCCTGCACACAAACCACAGCCATTGGGATGGACAAGGCAACAGCGCCTTCAATTGCATCAACATTGCCTCTATCGAGACTCTGTTTTTGCGGACTTTGTTACCACTGTTCATGACACTGTCCATGAGCTTGCACAACAACATCAACCTGATCTATCTTCACTACATCAACATCTCATGCAGATCAAGGTCAATTCCTTGCATTCACGATCAAATCCTGACAGACCTCCACGCACTGATGCCAGACCATTCAAGCGCTTTCAGGATCACACGTGGAAGCTCCGCAAGATCCACACTGCTGATTTGGCCGGGCTCTTTGCTGCATGGAATCATGTTTGTCAACGCAATCTTGCGCGCAAAGCTATGAACCTTGCTGCCAAACAGTCACGAAAGCAAAGACTTGACCAGGTGTTTCATGCGGCTGATCAAGCTGAGAAGGCGAAAGATCACTTCACCTTATTTCAACATATCAGATCACTTGCACCCAAACAACCAGCCAAGCGAATCATGTTGCGATCTTCACAAGGTGAACTACTGGGATCTGACGCTGCTGCTGACTGGCTCCAACAATGGTATCATGACCTGTACTCAGATGGAGTCCCTTCTACCTGTATCCCTGAGTTTGACTGGCCATTCACACCTCAGGAATTTGCACATGGGTTGCAGTCATTGCCATCCAACAAGGCCTTGGCCCCTTCTTTTTCGCCTGCTCCGTTCTGGAAGTATGGGGCTGAGCCAATTGCAAATTTTCTTGACCCATTATTTCATGACTGCTGTGGTCGACAGCAATTTCCTGAATCTTGGGGAATTGGAACAATTGCCCTGTTAGTGAAGCCAGGTAAGAAGGGCCAACATCCATCAGAATTGCGTCCTATTGCCCTGTTGGAGCCGACAGGTAAGACGGCGATGGGTTTGGTCACATCTGCTATTCAACAACAGATTCAGACCCTTTTGAACAGGTTGCCACAATTTGCCTATGCCAGAGGCCGTGGTACAGAGGACGCAATCCACAGATTAGCACATCATTGTCGGGTGGTTCGTCAATCATTGGATGCATTGTGTCACCCTATTCATAGCTTGAAACAAGGACTCATGATTCCTCCTCTCACTGGTGGAATGACGCTGAGCCTTGATCTTACTCGGGCTTTTGACATGGTTGATCGCACCAGGCTCTTCCAGAGCATGGAACAACTTGACATATCAGCTGACCTGATCTCTCTCCTGAAATGCGTCTACAACACTACAAGATATGAATTTGAACACCGAGGCGCTTTCAGGTCTGTGACAACCAGACGTGGCATTCGACAAGGCTGCCGTGCAGCACCATGCCTTTGGACAGTTTTCATCTCAGCCCTGATGCTGGACATTGGTCACACAATTTCACCTGAATTTCTGATGTATTGCATTACAATTTTTGCTGACGACATCTGTTCCCATCAAACTTTTCATGATGAGGCGAGCTTTCTGAACTTGGTGAACGCCTTTGGCAAACTCTTAGATTTGATTGAATCTGCACATCTTGAAGTGAATTTGACCAAGACAACGGTGACCATGCGCATGCGTGGGCGCTTGGTGGGAAAAATGCAACGACGATATGTTGTGCGAACACAACAGGGTACTTTTCTCAAGATTCCCAGAGCACATGGGAAACACACCTTGATACGCCTTGTTAAATCATTCAGATATCTTGGTGTGGTTTTCTCCTACTACAACTTTGAAAAAGAGACTATGTCCCTTCGATTGAAGCACAGTGATCAGTCGGCTCACCAACTACACCGCTGGCTCTACACACAAAGGATGACCACGACACAACGTGTCAAATTGTGGTACCAATGCATATTCACTTGTCTCAGATACGGTATCATTGCCACGGGATTCACAGAGGTCACATTGCTCTCATTCTACAGATTCAGCATCAGGCAGTTACGCAGAATTCACCGTGATCCTGTTCACTTATCTCATGAAAGCAATTCAGATTTTCTTCGAAGATGTAACTTGCCGGATCCCTTGATGCGACTGCGTGATCTGTGCCTTCAGACTGCCCGTCGATCACTCAACAGACATCAACAGTTGGAGGATGATGACATTCTGAAACTCACGCCGCTACCTTGTTATGATCACTTACTGCAGGTCATTGCGAAAGTGCATGCGCAAGTGACCGAAGCCCGGACGTTTGACGAGGTCCAGACACAGCATGAATGCCCTGACTGTCATCATGTGTTTCTCACACTTGCAGCCCTGCGCAGGCATTGCACAGTGGCACATGGCAGCCGATCAGGTCTGCTACGCCTTATGTCGAATCAACCTGTTACCAGCGTACCTACCTGTCCAAGATGTCACTTGCGATTCAGTACATGGCATAGATTTCATTATCATCTGCAATACATTTGTACTGCTGACTTGCAGGAGATTGATCAGGTTGAGCACAGACTGCGGGTCCAAGAGCTTCTGCAATTTGCTCGGGCACATCAAGTAGCTGATCTTTGTCTGCATGCCTCCCTACTGATGTACTTCTTGAATCATTGTGTTTTGTGTGGCAAGTTTCACATCACTCAGACGGGACTGATGCGACACTGGAGTGATGATCATTCCCAGACGTACAAGAACCATCTGCCTGTTCTTCAATACTATTGTCAACATGTGCTTGTTGACAATCCATGCAAGCTGTGCTCAATTGCTTTTGCACAATATCATCGTTGCATTATTTGGCGACAATTAGCTATGCTGATTACAGAACGTGATTTAGCTGCTGTGTACTGCGACATCGACATGCAACTTCAGCTTGTATGTGACATTTGTGGCAAGGCCTATACGACCAAACATGGCCTGGCTCAGCACATCCAGAAGTTTCATTCTGCGCAACAGGCGCTGCAAGATTCTAACTGGAATCGTGTCACTGCCAAGTGCCTTTTCGATCAGGCAGTACAGACGAATCGCTGTGAAGATGTGCTCAGCGATCCGGACATCCTTCACTTCATTTCGAGGGAGTGTTTTGACTGCAGTGTGACATTTCGAAGGCGTCAAGATTTATCTAGACATCTCAAACAGGGACATCCTTCTGAATGGGCCGAGATGGAACAACGAGCCTCAGAACTGATGATCAATCTGAATTGTGTCCAAAGATGTCTCTGTGATCCCCCTCAACATCGGGTGAAGCATCTCTGCATGGTGTTCCTACAGTTCTCCTTGGCCAGGATTCAATGGGAGCGTGAACAATGTCATGATGCTGCAGCTCTCCCTCCTGATCTTGCTCTGAAGTCACAGGAGAAAATGGAGCAACTGCTGTGGTTTGGATTTGGACATCTTCTCTACAGACTGCCGGAATTGAAGCGAGCTTTGACTCTACACTGCCAGTTCTGTGACTTCATCTGCAGGTGTGGCGATGACCTTGCACTCCATGTCCATCAGCATCATGAGGGACTCGTGGCTGAGAGCTCGATTTACCTGCAGCTCCTGCGGTGGACCTTGTTCCAGGAGTTTGGTTGTGCCTGTAACCCTACTAGAGGCTATGGGACTCCTGGTCATACATGCACTGCATTGCTCCAGGCTGCGATGTTGGGAGTTCAGGCTCACTGGCCACTCATGCTTCCGTGGATTTTCCGTGCCACTGAATTGCTCTCGCATATTGGTGACTTACTGCCCCTGAATGCCTTCAAAAGGATTTCCCTTTGGCTGATCACCAGGAAGTTTGAGAATCTTTGGCGAGACTCAGATCTGATGACAATGCTGAAGTCTTACTGCACCATTTGTGGTGAATCTGTACCGCTGCCGTACATCACAGTGCATTTGCGGTTGGAACATCAGCTGGGACCCAATGACTTGCATCCTGTGGTCATGCAACTTTGCAGGATCTTCAGTGCGGAACATTCTGAAGATCCACATTGCGATCACTGCGGGGCTCTGCTGCCGACCTTAGACATTCTGGAATTTGATCCTGTCCCAGAGATTCACTTGCCTGGCTGTCCATTGATTCAACATCTTGCGGCCTTTCTGATGCATCCGGTGCTTCACAAGCCGCAACTTGACCATTCTGCATGGCCATCACCCCAGGCAATTGAGTGTGCCTTCCAACGTCAAGACCATCAGCGAGTGATGCACAACGCAAGGCACTTAGACTCCTCAGGCAGTGAATTTGACTCCCTGATCACATGTGGTCTTCAGCTTCTTCATGATGACTTGATCATTGAAATTATCAACACACAATGTCTTATTTGCCACAAGCTGCTGATTCTGCCGGGTGCTCTCACACAACACGTGAAACAGCATGACTACAAGCAATACAACACATTGTGGATATTTCGACGGCTGCAGATGATTTGTCAGCCATGTCCATGTTGCGGCTCAGACCTACATGAGGATAATTTTCCCTGTCCGGCCCTGTTGAACTTGGCCATCCTGCTCACCAATGGGCGACGCTCTCGACAAGGCGAGTTCGATTTGGGCCAACCTGCTTACGCAGGATCAGCTTCGAAGCTTGGGAATCAAGGAAGAAGACACCAACAAGCCCAACAAGCGACCTCGCAGAAAGGAGCGCAACGACTCCAATTCCACGGCATCAGATCACACCAAGGCGATGGTTCAAGTGATGGCCAAGATCCTTCTTCGACACGAGGACAGTCTTCATGTCCTGCTTCAGGAATACGAATTTGTCCTCTGGATCCAACCGGGGGAGGGCAGCTTGCTGCCAATTCTGATGGCCTGTCACTTGGAATGGCAGAAGGGCTGCAAAACCATCAGCCTCAGGCACTCCATGGCCTTGCGGACGATCGAGACTCTGAAGGACCGCCTGGACAAGTTACAGCAGGCTCCAGCCAGCGCAGATGTGGTCAAGGACTGCATCAAATTCCATCTCATCGATGCGAATCAGATGATGCCCTTCCTTCGTTGGGATGCAGGGGCTCAGCAGTTGCTCCCGACCAAGGACAAGCCGCTGCCGATTGGCGAGGTGAGCCGTATCATCCAGACGATCCATCAGATACTCCAGTCGGAGCCGGAGATCACCCTTCGCTTCCATTCCCTCTCGAAGGCTCAGTTGGCAGAGGAAACCGGGAAGGCAGTTCCATTTCTTTGGACAGTGGGCAGCCGAACCCAGGGCGAGCTATGGAATCTCTTGCGCACAGTGTCATATCACAGCATTTGGCAGCTTGTGAGATTGACGTTACGGCCACAGACTCAACAAAGAACAGCACTTGCGAAGCAGCTGGGAAAGATGATGTAGATGATCAGACCAAATTTTTGGTGAGGATCTTGGAGAATGACACCTCCACCATGTGCTTTGTCAATGCTGCACTCATCGCTCTTGCTTGGTGTACTTTGCTGTGTCAGGGTCTGAATCCTCAATGCTGGGCATTTGGTTTCGAACTTATGAGGGGAATCTGTCAATGGAACCCGTTTCCGTTGAATCTGAGGGGCTTCCAGCCATTCTTGTGGCTGCTTTTTGGGGCGTTCCAGATTGAAGACCTTGCGGTGCAACAAGATATTTTGGAGTTTACAGCCTTCATCATTGATCGCTTGAGCCCAACTTTTCTTTCTTGTCGCTGGTGCACAAAGTTCCAGCACATCACCCAAGTGTCACATCCGATGTTGGACAGCGAAAAAGGTGACAGATACGCTCCCATCTTGCGCAGGTTCATCAATTACCTTGCCGACACTTGCAATCTCACAGATTTGATTGAGCACTGGCATGATCACTTAGGTCTTTGTCGAGCAAGCAATCAGGAGCGTCGATGTCTCATTTTGATGTTCGACAGACACATAGAGGGACAGAACGTCAAATGCACTCAGAAGATTCAACTGATGTCCGACACTGTTCATTTTCCTTGTTTTACGGATGCTGAGGGCCAGGTCACTTATTTGCCATTTTGTATTGCTGCTGTTGCGTACCACATTGGACATACACCAAATACTGGTCATCATCGAACGGCATTGCGATATCATGGCAAATGGCTTGTTTACGATGACAACAAGCTTCCTGATCAACTTTCAGAGCTCAGTGATGACATCTTGCGCAACATCACAATGCTTTGGCTCATCCAACCAAATGACATTGCTGTCAGGACCATGCATCGACAGACTGCTCAGTTGCCCTCCTTGGAACGGCCGACACCAGCCTCTTTGGCCTCTCCCAGTGCAGCTTCCAACGAGGCAATTGATCCGAATCCTGGTGCATTGGAGGCTGCCTTGGCCAGAGCTACGGAGGAGCACACCACTGCCATTGAGCCTGCTGCAAAGAGATCTCGCTCTGATGCAACATAGTTTCACTGTTTTGGAATTCACAGATTTTCTGATGTGATGCTGATAAATTCATTCCTATGATTTCAGTGTTCTCTTTTTATGCACGCTGTTTTGCAACAGACGGCATTTTGCCGACAAGCCTAGACGGTTCCTTCGATTCGAATGCCATTTTGGCAACTCTGATGACACGGCATTTTGCTGACTTTTTTGACTTGCCTAGCTGGCGCTTTCGACGATATGGATGCATCCGCATCTTTCCCATGACTCTGGCCCCCAGGCTGGAAGGACCCTGTTCATGCCCTCCGCACCCCGGAGTGTACCCCTGGCTAGCCCCGAGAAGATGGCAAAAAAAAAAAGAGGGCCAAGAGGCATAAAGCCCATCAAACAAGAAGCCCCCCCCCAAAAAAAAAGAAGGATTTGTCATCTAGGCTGCGGATACCTCCTGCGCTGGCGCTATTGTTGCTGCGGCTCTTTTGACTTCGAGCAGCCGTTGCGCTATAGCATTGGGCATGGCTACTTTGTGCTCTGCGCTGCCCCATCATCTGGCGATGCCTCGCTGCAATTTCCACTGAGCCATTCTGAGTAGTTCCGTTTTCTTTCTCCTGAAGCTTCTCACACATTAGCAATTTCCTCAATTTGTTTTTCTCCATGCACATCCGTTCACACCACAATTGACGGTGGAACTTTTGGGATGTTGCAAGAAAGCTCCACGGAGCATATACTGGTCTGAAAAGTCCCATTCAACGGTAGGCACCTGCAAATCTACCGGCATTGGGCCGCATACGAATATTGTATGTGAAGGGCTCGACCTGCTGACTAAATAGTCATGGGGTTCAAAAAAAACACACACACAAACACACACACACAAAAAACAAACACACACACACAAACACACACACACACACAAAACACACACACAAAACACACACACACAAAACACACACACACAAAAACACACAACAAAAACACACACACAAAAACAAAGGAGAACAGACAAGTGAGCACAAACAGTGAGAGAACATCAAAGAATGACGCAGCCTGATTTCACTCTTTATATCAGCAGAAGCTGGCTTTGCAGGGTGATGGCAGGCCAATTTATCGTACACCATTGCAGGCCTTTGCCCCTCCCATCCTCTGCCCAATACAAATACCGTTAGATAGGACAGTTGCTCATCTGAAATACTGCTTGTCTATCTTGGCAATCTGACATAATGTCTTTGTTGTTTATCAAGGAAAGTTCACTGCGTTCGGAGAGCGCTTTGTGTTTTTCAATCTATTTTGCTTCGATAATTGTGGGACAGCTCAGGTGCGAGCTCTGCTGCTGATGATGACGAAGAAGGAGTCAAGGTCAAGACCCCCGAGGCTCGCACATATAATATCATTACACGATTAGTTATCCATGATGTCCATCTCATATAATTAATATATATATATATGTATACATATAAACAGTATATACATATCAACAATATATATATATATATACAAACAATATATATATATAAACAATATATATATATACAAATAATATATATATATATATAAACAATATATATATATACTCAAATAGTATGTATATATACAAACATTATATATATAATATATAATATCCATTGCTATACGTGTCAGATTTTGCGCTGGTGCCATCGGATTTGGGTTGCAGCTTTTGTAAGTGGATGGCAGATATTGGTAGAACCTGAGAGTGCGCGTTAAAACCGTGTCACCAATTTGTGCGCATCTTGCCAGCACGAGCCACTGTTTGAGTTGTTGACAGGAGAAGTACTCAGAAATTGCCAACGAGATCGCAACTCGAGTTCCCGTTACTTGCCTGCAAAAGAAAGAGTGAGCCAGTTGGAGTGAGATCGCGTTCTTGGCAGCCTTGATCTTGGCCAAATCTACTTCACTTGATTTCTTACAGCTGCTTTAAAGATCCCAGGAAGCCTTTGATTTGGGTCATGCATTGCGAACCTATCCAGTGCGCTATGACGAATGTCTCAACACCGTGCTGCACATGGAGTTGGGCAAGTTCAACAGGTCTGGGAAGTAATATGGTGACAGCATGAGATTCTGGCTGTTCTGACTCTTCAGGGACGGAATGGCCCGCGGCAAGTTGGTGTTGATTGCTTCAACTTCATGTTTTGCCCGGAGTGTTCCCTCGGCACTTCAGATCCATCTCTGTCACACTTGTTTTTAAAGTACACCTCCCGCAGGCTGCTGGTTCGAATTAAGGGCACTTGCAGCAACCTGATCAAGGCGCGAATGACTTGGGAACAAACAGCTTGTTAAGGCTGAGCACCCCCAAGTGAATTTCTATTATACAAGCTTCACATTGCTTCACTATGATACTACAACAGGAGATTTGCTTGACTTCTTAGTTTTGTGCAGGGCAATCTCTATCTTCTATGACGATTCTATTATTTTCGATGGGAGAACAGATACCAATACATCCCCGTACATCCTCCAGTTCCAAACAACCGGTGCGCAGGCTGTCAAGGGATTGGTGGTCTTCTCACCAGAGCTTGAAGCAGTTGCCGATGGATGTCCCTCACTTAGAGATAGATCTTAGAGGATTTAGGATCATTTACATACTGTAGGAGCCACGGGTTTTAGCCACTTCATGTCACTTCCCTTGCAACATTTCTCATTTGCACGGTTTGCATGCTACCTCTGATTCCCCGCTTGGCTGATGAGCAGCAGTCACACGTAATCAGATAGTATCAAATATATCTAGATATGAATAACTCTGAATAACCGAAGAAACTATTGTAATACTAATTTAATCTTGCTTTGCCTTAGCCTTGCTGTTGGTTGTGCAAACCTTCATTGCCGATAGGGTACTATACCGATACCTCTGTTTTGCATGAGTCACCTCAAGCAATTAGATTTTGCGTCCACTGCTCCTCCGCTTCCTTCTTTTCTCTACTCTACTGTCTTGTCTTCTCTTGTCGTCTCTTCTCTTCTGTTCTCTTCTCTTCCCTTTTCTTCTCTGCTCTACTCTTCTCTACCTTGCTCTTCTCTACTTTAGTCTACTCTAGTCTACTCTACTTTTCCTTCTTCTGCTCTTACTCCTATTCCTACTCCTCTACGCTTTTCTACTCTACTGTTCTCAAATGTCAAATGTACGCACTTCGGACATTTCTTTCCTAGCCTTCGTTTGATTGCCAATTTGATTATATAGTGCGTGTCTTATCCAACCTCATGATGCGGAACCATTCAAATTCAACAGATCACTTCCTAAACGACACTTAGCCGACTTACATCTTCGCGAACGCAGACATCCTCACTACTGATATGGGACGATCCTAATTTGCGTATGGCATGAACAAGTAATTTTGTCCGCCATTCATATACTTCTTGTCTTTGATTTCCTGCTACTGTCATATCCCACAATATGTGCACACTTGCAGTATGGCACAGTCCTCGCATAGTATTTGACATTGTATTTGCATGTATGTGCATACCACCCAGTGCCTTACAGGCCACCGTCATCTTGAGGTCGCGTAATTATTGGCGTAATTTCCCTTTCTTGCGTTCTTCTTCTGTGCCAAGTAATTGTTTTGCCGTGTTCCGCCATTGCAAGGCTTGACCAACAAGATCCCTGGACCTTGGATGGGTGTCTCCTACCCGTCTTTGAAGCCGTCGCTTGCTTTGCGTTTACGTCAGAGAGTAGACTGCGAGTAGACCATTGTGTACTCTGAGTCCATCTCTTTATCTATCAGTATTCTATCAGTCAGTATCAGTCAGTTCAATGCATCCTGAGTACTCCAAGAGGTTGCAGTCATATGTGGATGCCACCTGGATGCAAGTATCAGCCCATGCACAAGCAGATGCAATTTTTGAGCAAGAGCCAATTGCCAAATTGTGTGCGTTTGTGGGAAAAGCAAGCTGCGTACCAAGGATTTCCTGCTGCGATTGAAGTTCATGAACAACTGGATCAAGGAGACCAAAGTCACCCAATGAATTCTGTTTCGAAGTTTCCCGCAGTGCCAACAAAAAAGCTCAGAGCACTCACAGACCATGAATAACTTTGTTGTTTTCTTGACCAGTGATTTTCTCCTGCATGACGTGATGGGGAAGTACCACATGTGCTCCAGCTTGCCATCCTCGTATTGCAGCCAGGACGGCATTCCTTACATGTTCTGGTTCTCTGCGTACTTCTTCCAGCAGGCCAGTGCTCCATGCCCCAAACCGAACTGGCCAGCTCTCCGAGCTCTCACAGCTCTCCCAGAAAAGATCACTAAGCTTCACTGCAGGCATTCCTCACGGGCGTACTGCAGAACTTTGCCCGAACAGACACTCATCTGAACATCTGCATTCCGAGGTTCCAAGGATGTTTCATGTTGCTTCTATGGAGATTGACTCTCTAAACAGTTTATTGCGTGCAAGATGTCAGGTCCGATGTTCTTGGGTTTTGCACTGAGGACAAGATTGCAATTGATCGCTGCATCTGGAACTTCGAGGCCTGGCTGTACCGTGAAGTACCTTCGGATTGCTTATTGCAGTTCTCAATCTCATGAAGCGGGCTGAAGTGGGTCTTCTGAAGACCGCCCTGTTTACACGCTCTCTTTTCTGCGGAAGGTGCTGAAGGCTGCATTCAAACCGGAGGAGTATCCTCAGAAGGCATGGTCTTTTCACAGATTCCATGTGCTCCGTGTGCGGCAGGGAATTGGCCACACATTTCCCCCCCATACTTCCCCCATTGTTTGGAAGTCCCATATTTCCATATTTGCACCATCTTGCACCATCTTGCACCATCTTGCACCTCTACAGTCTACAGCGACTTTACAGAGAAAGTATACGGAAGTGATTTTTGTATATGTTGTGAGATGTTGTGAACATTTGTGAACCTCGTCTTCTCCCGACTCGTGTCTACTCAGTCTACTTGTCTACTTGTGAAGGGTGCCTATATCAACGGCTTGTTCATGGCTGGAGCTCGCTGGGATGACGACAACATGTGCATTGAGGATTCCTTCCCGAAGGTGCTAGACATGATCGACATATATCGACATGCATTTTTGCAATGGAATGTACAACAAACGCAAAAGGATGCAAAAGGCAAGATCTGATCAAAAGCTTACAGGAATAAGACACTGAAAGTCCAACCTGAGGTGCTGTGGGCTGAGATGTCTCCGGTGTGGCTGAAGCCGGTGCGGGACTGAAAGATTTGGTGGTGTGACTTTGTAAGAGAAAAATGGACAGCTCAGAAAAGGCCCCAAAGGCATCTCCGATGCTGGCAATGCAGCAAATCCAGGAAGAATTTATATCATGTTCTATCATTAATGCGTTTAGTACTTGTCCATTTACATCTACCATGTTGGTCCATTAACATCAACTATGTAAATTACGTAATTATATATAGATGTAATTGGTAACTATGCAAGAGGTCACACTATGTTGTACTTGTGCTCTGCTTGAGATTCAAGGTTGAGAAGTCGGATGATGCGCACAACTACGACAAGCTGTACAATGTTGCTTAGCATTGTCTATGAAAAGGCACAGTTGCAATACTTCAAGACTGTGGCAACATATGGAAAATTTGAGGCTCCAATCTACAAGACGTCCGAGCGCAAGGGTGTGCTGTCCACAAGCCACCTGGTACAATCTGTTTTCGCCTTGACTTGAAGTCACGAAATCGAGACTAGCTGAGATATTCCGCGACAAGAATCCTGCTGAATCCTAACCTTCAAACCTCGGCTGAGGCGGTCACTCCTCCAACTTCATCATGTACCTCGCGATTCCCCACTCCTGCAATGGTGTCCACAGAAATTTGGCTGCATGCACACTACTCGTACTAGTACATCCAATTGTTTACTATATTTACTATTGATTCCTCCCTACATGGGCGGGTTCGTGTGTTTATGCGTGTGAATACACTGTGAATACATTGTGAATACTGAATCTGTCCCTTGTGGGTTGACTTTCTTAGGTGAGGAGTTCTGGACCAAGCGAGGAGTTGCCCTCATTTCGCAAACAGATGACTAGACGTGCCACTCGCTGGAAGATTCCATGCTTTTTGCATCTTTTTGCGAGAAACATGTACACACTTGTAAAATCTTGTAAACATGTACACGCATCCACTGTTCACATCCGATAATAGATGGAGTTTGAGTTTGTTTTTGTTATGCATATATTGAACATTATTGAACTATACTGTATATTATATTATATTATATTACATTATATTATATTATATTATATTATAATATGTTGTATATATTATTTCTGTGGGTTGTTGATGGCTGTCCTTGTCAGCTGCCTTCCGCTAAGGTACCTGTGGGATCAAATGCAGACTTTTCTTGCCTTTGCCAAAGGGGTTGTTCATGCTGAAACGTGTCAATGTGCTAAGTTGTTGTGGCACAACTGCCGCTGCAACACTAAAGTTTTTCCGCGACAATCCCGAGCATTGCTGGAAACCATGCATGCTTGCCACTTTTCGGCAGCCTGAGTGTATCACCAACCATCTAGAAGATACGACAAGTACACAAGACTTCAACCAGACATAGCCAACACATGTCCAGACCTTCTTGGTGTTTTTCTCATGTGCTGCCAGTTGTAAAGCTAATACTGGCGAATGTCAGCATTAGCACTGCAAGTGCCCGGTGCAAGTGCGCTGAATGTTGTGCTTTGTCCGGTCAGAATCGTCCTCGATCGACTGCATGTCGCTTGTTAAACCAAACAGTCCAAGTGCCACCTGCTCCTGAACAGGGGTCCAATCGACTTCAAAGTAGCGTTTTTGTTTTTGCTTTTAATGGAGCATCCGGTTTTGGCAGAACCTTTTCATCAAGCAACTCCGCTTGGATCATCATGCATATTTGATCAATTGTCATGTCTTTCCGTTTATGGACTTGACGTTTTAGGTGGATAAAGGATGATAAAGGTCGATATCTGTAAATGTGTCCTTGTTTATCTTGATGCAGATCCTTTCTCGTAGTAAACCGATGCATCCAGATGCTTTTTGTGGAGCTTAGGTCTCCGCAAGTTGAGCTGGAGCCCCATTGTGCTACATTTGTAGAAAAGAAGAACGAGGCCATGCGCATGATGATGAACGATCATGAAGCAATGCAAGGCCAGAGCGCGTCTTCTTTCTCAGCTGCCCGAGGATGTCCAGCTCATTGTGATGACTTGTGGTGCAAGAAGACTCAGAGATCTGTCAAGAAGACTCAGAAGCTTGCCTCCTCCTTCAGTCTTGACAGATATTAACAGCAGCGCGCGATGCTGGAAGGATCTCTGCTGATCCTTTGCGGGTTCTTAATTTGCAAGATTTGAGCGCTCGATCCTCAGAAACTTTGTCAAGGATGTCAAGTTCGTGATCAAATTAGCCAAGTCAGGCGAGGTCAATCCAAGAATGTCCAAAATATGCTCAGAGAAGACATGAGAAGACATGAGAAGACTAAGGCTGGGCAGTTCGGCCCACTTTTCCGCTGCATAGTGGCATCTTTGATGACCTCTCGGAGGGTGAGGCTGCGTATGTTTACCCTTAGCATCCCTTAGCAGCTTTAGCACGTCCGAAATTTCCCTACTCTTAAGATCTCTTAAGTGCTTGTCAGGTGCAACACTCGTTTTGTGGCTGTCTTGGGCTCCAAAGAAGTGGCTTGGTAAAGTTGGAGGAAGAAATTGAAGACGCAAACGCACTCGGCACAGACATCAAATCACATCAAGCTGGTGTGGATAGTCATTCGCGTCATTCGCACCACCTGCTGCTGCAAGCCTCTGGCTAAGGTAGATGAGACTCTTCTGAACGCCAAGCATTTGCCTGAGCCCACCGTGAGTTATAATAATGGGAGTGATCTGTGAGCATTTGTGAGCTATACTGAATCAAACCTATGCCGTAATACTGCAATACCATGAAATCTAGTGAACTATGACATATGCCTCTCCCATTTTTTCCCTTTTGATGCCAAATAAATATCCGCTCACATTGCATCGTAGTTACATCTAATTCCCAGATTGCCCCTCCTTCACCTCAATTTATCGGGCAGATCGCCTCACTTGCGCCTGGAGCTGGTTGGCGACGAGGCCCTTGAAAGGGTTCATAAACGTCTTGAGAATCGGAAGATCTCCTTGTACTTCTTGACACATCATAGAGATCTCAAAACATTGACCCAAACATATCCAAACAATTCCAAACTGCCACATGAATCCAAAGTTTAGACACGATTTGCCAGTTGAACCATGTGCAGTTGCAACCTTGGCCACGCAGATCAAGATGATGTATGCGGAAGAAGTTTGGGTGGCAGCAACATTTCAAAAAGCTGTACAACGCTTCAGGTCTGACCGCCGATCATTGTTTCCCTGCTGCTTGAGTGACAGCACAACGTTAGGATCAGAACTGTGTGTATACTCCAAAAAGCTAAGATGACTGGTAGGTTGCGATGTGATGCAACCAGGAAATCTCTAGTGGTTTCTTGATGTTGACTAGTGTGAACTAGATCATGACAGTACGATTGCCAGGTCGGAGTTGCAAGTGCAACTTCGAACTGAAACAGATACATGCGGAAATGAACCAATCACATACAATCTATTCATATCTATTCATATGATATCTATTGATATCTATTCCTTTCTATTCATATCCATTCATATCTATTCATATCCATTCATGTCTATTCATATCTATTCTATTCATATCTATTCTATTCTATTCTATCCGTTTCTTTTCTATTCCAATCTATTCTATTCTATCCTCTTCTATTCTATTCTATCCTATTCTATTCTATCCTATTCTATCCTATTCTATGCTATTCTATCCTTTTCTTTTCTATTCCAATCTATTCTATTCTATCCTCTTCTATTCTATCCTACTAGTATTCTATTCTAATCTATCCTTTTCTTTTCTATTCTAATCTATTCTAGTCTATCCTCTTCTATTCTATCCTCTTCTATTCTATCCTGTTCTAATCTATCCTATTCTATTCTATCCTACTAGTATTCTATTCTATTCTATCCTTTTCTTTTCTATTCTAATCTATTCTAGTCTATCCTCTTCTATTCTATTCTATCCTTTTCTTTTCTATTCTAATATATTCCATTCTATCCTATTCTATTCTATCCTATTCTATTCTCTCCTATTATATTCTATTCTATTCTATCCTATTTCATTCTATCCCATTCTATTCTATCCTATCCTATTCTATCCTATTCTATTCTTCTCTATCCTATCCTATTCTATTCTATTCTGTCCTATTCTATTCTATTCTCTCCTATTCTATTCTATTCTATCCTATTCTATTCTATCCTACTAGTATTCTATTCTATTCTATCGTATTATATTCTATCCTATTCTATTCTATCCTATTCTATCCTATTCTATCCTATTCTATTCTATTCTATCCTTTTCTATCCTATTCTATTCTATCCTATTTCATTCTATCCTATTCTATTCTATCCTATCCTATTCTATTTCTATCCTTTTCTATTCTATCCTATTCTATTCTCTCCTATTCTATTCTATCCTATTCTATTCTATCCGTTTCTTTTCTATTCTATCCTATTCTATCCTATTCTATTCTATTCTATTCTAGTCTATCCTCTTCTATTCTACTCTACTGTACCCTTTTCCTTTCTAATATATTCCAAGCTATCCTATTCTATTCTATCCTATTCTAGTCTATTCTATCGTATTATATTCTCTCCTATTCTATTCTATCCTCATTTACAGTATTCTATTCTATCCTATTCTATTCTATCCTATTTCATTCTATTCTATTCTATTCTATTCTCCTATTCTATTCTATTCTATCCTATTTCATTCTATCCTATTCTATTCTATCCTATCCTATTCTATCCTATTCTATTCTTTTCTATTCTATCCTATTCTATTCTATCCTATTCTATTCTATTCTATTCTATCCTACTAGTATTCTATTCTATTCTATTCTATCGTATTCTATTCTATCCTATTCTATTCTATTCTATCCTATTCTATCCTATTCTATCCTATTCTATTCTATTCTATTCTATCCTATTTCATTCTATCCTATTCTATTCTATCCTATTCTATTCTATTCTATCCTATTCTATTCTATTCTATCCTATTCTATTCTATCCTTTTCTATCTATTCTATTCTATCCTAATCTATTCTAGTCTATCTTCTATTCTATCCTATTCTTCTATCCTATTCTATTCTATCCTTTTCTATCCTATTCTATTCTAGTCTATCCTCTTCTATTCTACTCTATCCTTTTCTTTTCTAATATACTGTATTCTATTCTATCCTATTTTTTTTCTATTCTATCCTATTCCATTCTATCCTATTCTATTCTATTCTTGTCTTCAGCATACCTGAAGAATCGTAGATAGACTAACTGCCAGGCACAAGTAGCGGTTCATGTCACAAGCTCTGGCCTGACCAATGCTGCGCCAGTGACCCCGAGTTGGGCAAAACCTGGGCAAAGAGCGCTCGAACAGCTGGATGGAGGCTTTTTTACATGTTGAGCAACTTGAAGACGAAGACTCGCTCCAATGTAACGACTTGAACACATAGAGATACCGGTAAAATATGGTAACATATGGTAAAATGATAGAAGTATAACCATAAGACTATAAGACTGTAAGACTATAACATACTATACCACTATAACCGTTTAACCGTCATCTTATGAGTGGTTGGGTTTCGAGCATCTCGAGCTCATAGAGATGATCTAACGACATCTAAAGTATCAAAGATTTACGCTTGGAGGATGGAGGTCAGAAGCGTAAATCAAGTGATCAGAACACCCCAACTCTCGAGTTCAATCAGAACACACCAATGGATGCAAATATATGCGAGTGGTTTGACAATTTGAGCATCAATCAAGTCTTTTCGGCTTACGACTCCAGGCTTTCTCACTGCGAATCGGTTCAAGCAGCTTTCCAAGACCCACAACTCAGACCTTTTTTTGGCTGACAGATCTTGGATGATCTTGGTCAAATTTGAGATTTTTGAGTTGCTCCAATGTTTGCTCATCATACCAGGTTTATTGCATGATGCCCAGTCATTATACACTTGATAGCGATGCCGCTTGCAGCACACAATGTCTGATTCAAACCAAGCAATCTCGTCCGCGAGGATGTAACCCACGGGGAACAAACTGTCGCATTCCCAAATGATTCCAGTCTGTGCCGTGAATTGGGGATGGGTCAAAACCCTGGTACCGTGCCGTGAACCCCAAAATAGGTGGTAAATGGATGTTCATCCCACTAAAAATGGTATCTATAGGTATTGACCCATACTCAATTAATTTCAATCTTGCAGTATGAGTCTCAAAGCAGGGCCATCGAAAGGATTGTGTTTGATCCGGGTCACATTTTGCTTTCGCTCTTGTGAGTCAGAAAGGTGACCTTGCTTCTCAGCGACACTGCCAAAGAGCCACGTTCTTGGGCACACTAGTTTAGCTGACCGACGCATCCACAGAGCCA
>CAMXCT020006246.1:142074-262074 GCA_947184155.2 Cladocopium goreaui
CCACAAAATTTTGCTACTGGATTGCAGAGTCATAGAATGTCACAGCGTTGTATCAACATTATCAACATTATCAACTTCAAATTATTTGAACGTGCTATGATAGCTGCTATGTACCAGTGCCTGAATGTACCTGTTTTGTGATGCTTGAAATGTTTTCCAACCGCGACATGCACGTGGAGTTGGACATCTTTCAAGTCTTTGGCGTCGCTCGAACGCAGCATGGCTTTGCCACGCTTCGCAGTGTTTGACATGTATGCGTTTTGATCCGCCTGAAGGAGGACATGCCATTGCAAGAGCGACAGACATTACCTAATTGAGAATTCCCGGCGGATTCTTTTGCAGCAAGACAAAAGGCAAGGCTCTTTCATTAGACGACACAACATCAGATGAACAATGCAAACAGAAACTATTGTACCCAACTCACCAATGACTGGGTGAGAAGCAACTTTATGCCCTTGTAGATCGTTGCAGTGTAATGCTGTGCAAGTCTAGTACAGTTGCGTGGACTTGCATTGATGGACTTCTATGCCGTTCTTGGAGTGGAGGCTGACACTTGCTGAACGCTGCTGATTGAGACTGATTTTGTTCACCACAAATGAGCTGTTTGAGTCGAAACATTTGCACAGACAAACTCTCAAACTGACATGGGGTCGTTTAGATCTTTCATACGACCAGGTCACAGCCTCTCATCCGGAAATCGTCAAGGTCAGTCTTGGGGCCTGTTGCACGAAGACAAATCAGAATGCCGTGCAGTTGAAGGTAGATGCTGTTTTTAAGCAAAGGGCACCAGTCACCAGTGTAAGCAGAGGTAACTTTGGAGCTTGTAGTCCTTGGATGTCCTTGGCACTTCGCAGATCTTTGCGGTATTTTGATTTTTATAGGAGCTGCTTGGCCCATCTTGCCCCCAAGACAAGCTCTTTCCTTCCTCCAGGCCTTCCGAACAAAGTCTCTACTCCTGCATCCGGACAAGAATGCCGAAGAGTTTCTTGGTTTGGAATTGTTAGAGCTTTGCCAATCCTCAACGAGAGACAAGACATTCAAATCTCTGTCAGTCTTTGTTAAAATGTGAGCCCATTGTGAACCCATTGGGCAGTTTGTTCCATGGTGGGGCAAGTGCACGAGGGAAGTTTGGATGCGAAGAATCACGGCCCAGGGCATCTGCGGAGCAGTTCCAGATTCTACAGTCTGCATACGAAACGCTGAAAGATCCGCAGAAGCGCCACTTGTCCTGAGATGTTCTGAGTCAAAGTTGCTGAACATACAAATCTGAAGGACATGGTGCTTAGATTTACTTAGCACCTTCAGCAATTTTGAAGATGTTCAGAAGTATGCCCTTGGTGTTTTGAACTTGTTTGAGGCAAAAGTCACAAGTTATGATCTATATGTATCTATATGTTATGATGGTTATGGCATGTTATGGCGTACCATAGCCCATGGTTTAACAATGTGGCAGAAGCCACAAAAGTCACAAAGCATCCCGTGCGGTGTACTATGGTGTTATTGACAGTTGTCAGGGTAGCCTTGATATTTGCGACTCCGTAGACTCCATCGTAGACTCCGTGTCCCATCTTGTTCCATCTTGTTCCAACTTTTATCACTAAGGTCTACACTATGACGCTGGACGGCTTCTCCAACCGATTTGGCAAAGACTAGGCCAGGCTGGGCTAAGAAAGAGAGTTGTACTCGTAACATGTTGTATAACACAATATATACAATATGTGGAGCATGCGCAGTTTGTTTTTGCTGCCCGGGTACAACAGACAGGCATCTAGAATATTTGGCACTGCTGTCACTGCTGTCATATTGCATCTGAGGCATCCCTGAAGCCATGAATGATGTGGTGATAGCTCGTGTGGCGGAGGGATTGAGAGAGCCTGAGGGAAGAGTTGAGGAGGTCGTGATGCAAGAGGAGATCGTTAGCCAGTTGAGGAACGGGGCATTGCGGTCAATGGAGGCACAATCGGGGGCTTCTTTGCTCCCCTTTGACACCGACATTCCTGGTCAATCAGACTCTCTTCTGGATTATGCTGAATTATGCTTGTGCAAAAATCTAACATAATCATATGCAATATATTTGTAATATAATATACACGTAAATCCCGCGCAAGGCGGGTAGCGGAAGTTTCCAGGTTTAAGGACTGTGACGCTATAGGATCCAAAGACAAGGTTTGCGCTGCAGCAGACTTCCATGCTCTTGCCACGACTTCTCACCTCTTGTCGCAACTCTTCCAACCACTTCTCAACTCTTCCAACGACTTCTCACCTCTTGTCAACTCTTCTCAACGACCTTCATCTTAGTGCACATTTTCTTGACTCTCCTCAACTCTCCTTTCATCTCTCGCTTCTCTTCTCAACTCCTTTCAACTCGTGTTGCCTCACCTCACCTCAGTTCCACTTGTCCAATATTTTTTCTCAGCCCGGTTGAAGTGACACAGTGCAAACTTTATTTTTCAGCCCAGTTGAGCTGCCGTTACATTCGATCGATCCGTTTGAGTCGCTCAAGTTGCATTCGGCTTATTTGAAATCGTGATGCCAGCGGATGCCATCCAGTGCACTTAAGCATGCCAACATGAGCGTGAGCAGCACAGCTGCAGGCTCCCCGATGAATAACTGACAGCCAGATCACGTTTATGCAGGTTCCGAACAAGCATGCCACTTAAACATGCCAACATGAGCATGAGCAGCACAGCTGCACACTCCACGCTGAATAGCATCAGCACCAAAATGCATGAAAGTCTGCTGCCTCATCCTAATTTGCAGCCTTCATGCCGTCACTCCAATACGATTTACGAATTTCAGCTGCAAAAGACACTACTGTAGTATTTCGCACGCAGCCGCAGGAGTGAGGAACCTTGACGCAGCCATTCAACTGAGATCTGCAGACACGAGGCTGTAACACACAATAGAATTACGCAGAGCGGCTACACAAATTGCAGCTCCAAAACCGGATCTCGACGCCCAAGCGGAAGAACGACGATTTTGACGCACTTTTCAAAAGGAATTGAAAAGGAACATCATTAGCGCCAAAATGGAAAAATCTGCGCCAAAGCACCATGCGAAACCTTCATGCAACCACTACAATACGATTTACGAATTTGTGCTGCAAAAGACACTAGTATTTCGCACGCAGCCGCAGCAGTGAGGAACCTTGACGCAGCAATTCCACTGCGATCCGCAGACACGAGGCTGTAACCCACAGACCCCACAATAGAATTACGCAGAACGGCGACACAAATTGCAGCTCCAAAACCGGATCTCGACGCACAAGCGGAAGAACGAAAAGGGATTGAAAAGGAAAATCATTAGCGCCAAAATAGAAAAAATCGATGCCAAAGCACCATGCGAAACCTTCATGCAACCATTTCATACCATTTCAATACAGTTTACAAATTTCAGCTGCAAACGGCGTTAGTATTTCGCACGCAGCCGCAGCAGTGAGGAACCTTGACGCAGCCATTCCACTGCGATCTGCACAGACGCAATTGCAAAACATAATACAGAGCGTTGCAGTCCGCATCGGAAATTCATGAAAACAAGGTGCACATTTATGGATCGGTGTCGGTGTGCCGTGGTGATTTGGCTATGGCACAAGTTCTTTAGGTTGTGGGGTAAGCTGTGTGCCATGCGGTGGGGTAAGGTTAAAGGATGTGGCGTAAGTTACCACCGGTACTGTACCACAGCATGAACAAAGAAAAGAAAAAGTAACCTGAAACCCTCAGTTAAAGTGCGCGCGCAAATCGAGCTGGATTCGACGGCAAAGCGACGACACCTATAAGAGATCCCAAGAGCGCTGCGCGCTGGAGCCAACTTTTCTCCGACCCATAGCCGCCGTTTACCCGAAAAAACACAATGTTTCGTGCAAGTCCTAACATTCAAATCGCATCCATGATGTAGCAGTTCCAATGCGATCTGCCAAGGATGACTTGCAAAACACAAGCAGAATCGCAAGACATTGCTGAAGAACAAGTATCCTTCGATAGGCCTTCCCGCAACCAGTCCACTGCGATCTGCACAGACAGAATTGCAAAACACAATAGCACAGCATCAACAAAGAAGAAAAAAGTCACCTGGAACCTCATCAATTACACCGCTCGTGCAAACCGAGCCGGATTCGACGGCAAAGCGACGACACCTAAGAGATCCTAAGAGCGTCGCGCACGCAAACCAACTTTTCAAACGTAATCTCTGTTTACCCGAAAAAAACACAATGTTTCGTGCAAATCCTAACATTCAAACCGTATCTTGGATGTAGCTGTTCCAGTGCGATCTGCG
The DNA here is from genome assembly GCA_947184155.2 of Cladocopium goreaui. Lineage (NCBI taxonomy): Eukaryota > Dinophyceae > Suessiales > Symbiodiniaceae > Cladocopium > Cladocopium goreaui. The sequence goes on from CAMXCT020006246.1 coordinate 146,347, forward strand.
CAACGATGAGTTGCAAAACACAATCAGAATTGCAACACAGCACTGCAGAACAAGTATCCCTGCTCTACGCTACTCTGCTCTACTCTACTCTTCTCTCCTCTACAGAGCATTACTCTACCCTACTTCTACTCTACTCTACACGGCTTTGCTCTACTCTACGCCTACTTCTGCCTCTACTCAGCCTCTACTCAGGTGCCAACTGGACACAGTGATCTTTTAGCTAGTGAGAATGTGACTTCATGATCTCTTAAGGCACACGCCAACTGGACACAATGATCTTTTGGGTGCTCACTGGACACAATGATCTTTGGGCTGGTGAGAATTTGACTTCATGATCTCTCAGCGCAGGTGCCCACCTGGACACAAGGATCTTTGGGCTAGTGAGAATGTGACTTCATGATGTCTAAGCGCAGGTGCCCACTGGACACAATGATCTTTATTTAGGCTAATGAGAATGTGAATGTGACTTCAGGATGTCTAAGCGCAGGTGCCCACTGGACAATGATCTTTAGGCTAATGAGAATGTGACTTCATGATGTCTAAGCGCAGGTGCCCACTGGACACAATGATCTTTAGGCTAGTGAGAATGTGACTTCATGATCTCTTAAGGCACATGCCAACTGGGCACAATTTAGGCTAGTGAGACTGTGGCTTCATGATCTCTTAAGGCGCGTGCCAATTGGACACAATGACCTTTGGGCTAGTGAGAATGTGACTTCATGATCTCTTAAGGCACATGCCAACTGGACACAGTGATCTTTGGGCTAGTGAGAATGTGACTTCATGATATCAGGTGCCCGCTGGATCTTTGGGCTAGTGAGAATGTGGCTTCATGATCTCTAAGCGCAGGTGCCAGCTGGACACAATGATCTTTGTGCTAGTGAGAATGTGACTTCAGAATCTCTAAGCGCGCGTGCCCACTGGGCACAATGATCTTTAGGCTAGTGAGAATGTGACTTTATGATATCTTAAGGCACGTGCCAACTGGACACAATGATCTTTGTGCTAGTGAGAATGTGAATTGATGATGTCTAAACGCAGGTACCCGCTGGACACAGTGATCTTTAGGCTAGTGAGAATGTGACTTCATGATATCTTAAGGCACGTGCCAACTGGACACAATGATCTTTGTGCTAGTGAGAATGTGAATTGATGATGTCTAAACGCAGGTACCGGCTGGACACAGTGATCTTTAGGCTAGTGAGAATGTGACTTCATGATATCTTAAGGCACGTGCCAACTGGACACAATGATCTTTGTGCTAGTGAGAATGTGAATTGATGATGTCTAAACGCAGGTACCCGCTGGACACAGTGATCTTTAGGCTAGTGAAAATGTGACTTCATGATCTCTTAAGGCACATGCCAGCTGGACACAATGACCTTTGGTTGGTCAGAATATTCACTTTTCGTAACTCGGAGTTCCCTCTATGAAACTTCCTTTGACTATATCTATATATACGTATAGTAATAATAAAATCTGGGGAAAATTGAGATTCACAAGGCTTAGTGCACTTTTGCAATTCTTTCCCAAGGTGATCTTGGTGAGTGGAACTCCCAGGAGTGTGGACGATGGCAAAAACCAACTGAATTTTTTTCGCAACCACGTCTTGGGACTTTCAGCTCCAGCGGGGGGACTGATCTTCATAGTTCCATCAGATCTCATTTGCCGCATGCCGATCATGGAGCAGAACTTCAGAACCTTGCCTCAGCGTTTTCCTGGAGCACAGATCTCCAAAGTCTATCATGGCAGGATTCAAGTCACTGGCAACAATCAGCCAGAAGTTGTGGGACAACTGCTGAGATGGGTGGACTACAGAGGACGAGTTTTGTTTCTTGGTCCTGCTATGGGATGTTTCGTTTCCGGAAAAAAATGTTAGTAGTTTGTTTTGTTTCCATCCAATCAATGCAAAACCGGAAAAAACACATTCAAGAGATTCAAAACAACCATTCCCACTGGGTTTCATCAAGTCATCAGGCTTCGCATCCCTGGTTCCGGTGATTCCGAACTAGACGTGTGGATGTATCAGCATTTTCTTGAAGTACGAAAAATCAAGTGTGGCACATTGATTCCCAACGACAAAATGCCTGACCACCCGACAGTACTCCAACTCCTGCGTTTTGCATTGAACTTGACTCAAACTCCTGAGTCTGAGCTTTTGGTTCCTCTGTGCGTGAAAGTCTTGAAGGAGAATTTGCTGACGGGACCTCTGATTCAAGCAATTTCCTCTGATGCCGTCTATCTTGAGTACAGCAAGCTTTCGATTCGACAAAGAGCAGCTTTGTTGGTAGCTACAGCTACGCTTCTCACGTGCTCCATGCGTGCACGGGCCATCCGCTTTGCTTCTGAACCCTTGATCAACACTCTGCAATCTCTTTTGCGCTTCATTGAGAGCCAAGACGGGTGCTTTCTGCGCAGCAGGGGCATTATTGCAGCCAAGGCGGTAGTTCCTGCCGTGCCTCATCTAAATTTAAACCAAGTGGATCCAACTGGGTTCAATGAAAGAACTAATGTTCTTTTCCATTTAGATCATTTAGTAAATCTAGAATGATCTAGAATGATCTAGACACTTTGTCAGCAGTTGTCAGCTAGTAGCTGAGCCCGCGTTGCACCGGGGATGAACTGGACTTGAACTGAAATTGAACGCTCTGTTCTGCCCACTGAAGCTGGATGGGTCGCATGAGCAAGTAGGTCCAGTTCTAGGTTCATACACAGCCACCAGCAGCTCATGCATGGATTCCTTTTTGTGACAATTTTTGGTTCCTTTATGTTCCTTTCGGTTATTTCAATAACAAGCAGGCAAGCAGATGATGATGAATTTACTGATGGCACATGATGTCTGATGGCACCATGTTTTTCTGAAACGGTTTGGGGAGCTTCCTATTCAGACTCGCTTAACCAGACAACCCGACAATCCCAACATGTTCAATTTTTCCTGCCATCTGCCCTTCTCAAGGACGCAAAGTGGCACGACTGGCACGAATTTCTTGAAAGCACAGTGTTGTATGTGCATTGGCAGCGTTTGGTTCTCCACAGCTCTTCACATGGTGGAGTACCACTTCCCATGGAATGGTACCTCCCTGAAGTCTTGGAGATGGTTCTGGTGGGGGATGATGATGTCGAAGTATCCACTCAAGGCATCAAGATAGCTGCACGAAGTGTACAAACTCCTGAGGAGAAATCAGTTCATAGCACAACTTTGGTGGAGGATGTGGAGGACGGAATTTATGAGTTGATGCAGAAAAGTGAAACTAGCGTACTGGCACTGGACGTGGCCTTGCAGGAAACACAGAAGATACAGAAGCTGTTTTTTCCAGAGGCTGGTTCCATAACCAAAGATTTTTTCCAGCACACCTCGTTTTATGTGACAGAAGTTGCAGGCCACGGGCCGTTCGTGCAGTTGACCAAAGCTGGAACGGAACGAGCAGCGCAGAGAGATGTGCACAACAAACAGAGAAGCAGCAGTGCATCAGAGCTGAGTGTTGCACGCCTTGCAGCTCAGTACTTGAAACGTTTTCTGGGCTCAGGCAATCTCACTGCAACTCAGTTGCCACCAGCCGCGACTGATGAGTTCTGCGGCCTCTTCATTTGCTTGAGTGAGACATGCAGCAACTCAGAGATGGCTGCAAGTATACTGAAGCGCCTGGCGAACCTGCCGCCAAGACAGTTGATCAGAGATATGCTCCCATTCAACGTGGTCCAGTTGATGCAGGGCGTGGTTTCATTTCAGAAAGCCGCAGGAACTGGGAAGAAAGCGTTTGACCATGATTCATTGATGATGCTGATGAACGCAGCCTCCGCCGACATCTTTGACAGCGAATCAAGTCTGCCTGCCCCACTGCATGTTGCGGCGGACTATTTGATTGAGGCCACGAGAACACCATTTTTTGGCCTGAACTGGAAAGATCTTCCCATGCTGCCTGTGAGTGCATCGCGTCGCATCATCAAGGAGTTGACGCCGGAGAACGCTGACACATGCCCTGCTTGTCTCTCAGCAGACTACAGCACCATCCAGGATTTTGCAAAACTGTGCCAGCAGTTGGCCAATTTCTACATCCATGCGTGCTCCCACCTGGTGCTTGAACACAGGCAGAAAGTGACAGAGGCATTCAGCCTTGTAGCAAGTTCTTGCAAGCAGTTCTGTTTAGACATATCAGCGCAAAGTCCATCTGCCTTGAAGCGATTGGTCACAACATTTGCGACCTTGGCAAAGGTGGATTCAAGTGAGTCGCGCGACCTGGCAGCTGTGGCTGAATCGGGATTGGGAAGTTTGCGACCTATCCTGGCACGCGCCCTTGTTCCGAAAATCAAACTCAAGGAGCAGTGGGACTTGGGGAAGTGTGGGGCTGTTGCAACAGCTTACGCAGCTTACGGACCTTCTGATGATCATTCCGAGCTGTTCGCACAGATTGCAGAGGCAGCCACCAGGATGGGGCGCAAACTGGCACGACAGAACAAACTGCAGGAGGTGTCGGTCTCTTGCTTTGAAATCCTCAAAGCCTTCGCGGACCAAAGCCAGTTGCGGCAGCTGCAAGCATTTCTGAAAATCTTGAAGGAGGGTGGCTTGCTGGGGCAGAAACTGAAAGAAGTGGCACATAGCTCTTCCGCTCCTTGGAAGCCAGGCGAAAACAAGGACGGGTCCAATGTTTGGGTTGAAGGGCAGTCGCTTTTGTGTAACGCAGTCACCAGCAATATCAAGCAACTTTGATAAACGTGGGGACGGTTTAGTTTCGATGAAGTATGTGTTTTGGCCATGAGTTGTTGTGTGACCGCTGTTCTGTTATTCATCCACGGCGGAACATGTGGTTTTGTCCAGTGGAATGGGGTTTGGCGTAGTAAAGTGGAAATTAGCAATACCCAATCAAGCAGGAAAAGGATAAACAAGGGGCGTGTTGTGACATGAAAATACATGAAATAAGACTTGCTTGAACACGTCATGGCAACTGCCTGTGGATTGACTTATCATGCCCATGCCCTGACCGATGTTCTTGTCAAGGGGACGATGTAAGCATGTTCCGTTTTTGCTTTGTGGTTCCTGGAGCTGAACTTTGTGCATTGACTCCTTTTGCAAATGTGCTCAATGGTTCGCATCATGTAGCAGACATGCATTTTGTCGGTTTGGTTTATGAATTCAATTCTCCATGTAGATCCATTTAGTGTAACAAGTGCATAATGAATATTTAAGGGCTGCCGCCCCTGCCGCCGACCCCGGTAAAGAATCGGGGATTGCTGGTGAAACAGGCAAGCTGTGTGACGAGAAACTTTGGCAAATGCATTATCACAAGCAAGAAACCAGCAGCCAGACACCTTTTGTAAAACACAACCGAAACAGCAAAACACCACCTAATTTCGTGCCGAACATAACGCAAAATCAATCACAATAATAGGTTTTCGGGGGCCGAAACGTCCCTTCTGAAATCCTACTAGAAATCCAATTTTGTCCAATAGAAATCTAATTTTAGTCAAATTTGATTGATCGCTAATTTTGATTGCTGCTGCTACCTCTAATAAAGCAAGAAACCAGCAGCCAGACACCTTTTTTAAAACACAGCCGAAACAGCAAAACACCACCCAATTTCGTGCCGAACATGACGGAAAATCAATCACAATATTAAGTTTTCGGGGGCCGAAACGTCCCTTCTGAACTCCTACTAGAAATCCAATTTTGTCCAATTTTGATCTCTAATTTTGACTGCTGCTGCTGCCTATAATAAAGCAAGAAACCAGCAGCCAGACACCTTTTGTAAAACACAACCGAAACAGCAAAACACCACCTAATTTCGTGCCGAACATAACGCAAAATCAATCACAATAATAGGTTTTCGGGGGCCGAAACGTCCCTTCTGAAATCCTACTAGAAATCCAATTTTGTCCAATAGAAATCTAATTTTAGTCAAATTTGATTGATCGCTAATTTTGATTGCTGCTGCTACCTCTAATAAAGCAAGAAACCAGCAGCCAGACACCTTTTTTAAAACACAGCCGAAACAGCAAAACACCACCCAATTTCGTGCCGAACATGACGGAAAATCAATCACAATATTAGGTTTTCGGGGGCCGAAACGTCCCTTCTGAACTCCTACTAGAAATCCAATTTTGTCCAATTTTGATCTCTAATTTTGACTGCTGCTGCTGCCTATAATAAAGCAAGAAACCAGCAGCCAGACACCTTTTTTAAAACACAGCCGAAACAGCAAAACACCACCTAATTTCCTGCCGAACATGACGCAAAATCAATCACAAGAATAGGTTTTCGGGGGCCGAAACGTCCCTTCTGAAATCCTACTAGAAATCCAACTTTGTCCAATAGAAATCTAATTTTGTCCAATTTGATCTCTAATTTTGATTGCTGCTACTGCCTCTAATAAAGTAAGAAACCAGCAGCCAGACACCTAATTTCGTGCCGAACATGACGCAAAATCAATCACAATAATATACCAATGTTTATAGTTTTCGACCAATGTTTATACCACTGTTTGTTGCTGCTGTTGCCTCTAATAAAGCGAGAAACCAGCAGCCAGACACCTTTTTTAAAACACAGCCGAAACAGCAAAACACCACCCAATTTCGTGCCGAACATGACGGAAAATCAATCACAATATTAAGTTTTCGGGGGCCGAAACGTCCCTTCTGAAATCCTACTAGAATCCAATTTTGTCCAATTTTGATCTCTAATTTTGACTGCTGCTGCTACCTATAATAAAGCAAGAAACCAGCAGCCAGACACCTTTTGTAAAACACAGCCGAAACAGCAAAACACCACCTAATTTCGTGCCGAACATAACGCAAAATCAATCACAATAATAGGTTTTCGGGGGCCGAAACGTCCCTTCTGAAATCCTACTAGAAATCCAATTTTGTCCAATAGAAATCTAATTTTAGTCAAATTTGATTGATCTCTAATTTTGATTGCTGCTGCTGCCTCTAATAAAGCAAGAAACCAGCAGCCAGACACCTTTTTTAAAACACAGCCGAAACAGCAAAACACCACCCAATTTCGTGCCGAACATGACGGAAAATCAATCACAATATTAGGTTTTCGGGGGCCGAAACGTCCCTTCTGAACTCCTACTAGAAATCCAATTTTGTCCAATAGAAATCTAATTTTAATCAAATTTGATCTCTAATTTTGATTGCTGCTGCTGCCTCTAATAAAGCGAGAAACCAGCAGCCAGACACCTTTTTTAAAACACAGCCGAAACAGCAAAACACCACCCAATTTCGTGCCGAACATGACGGAAAATCAATCACAATATTAAGTTTTCGGGGGCCGAAACGTCCCTTCTGAAATCCTACTAGAAATCCAATTTTGTCCAATTGTCCAATTTTGATCTCTAATTTTGACTGCTGCTGCTACCTATAATAAAGCAAGAAACCAGCAGCCAGACACCTTTTTTAAAACACAGCCGAAACAGCAAAACACCACCTAATTTCGTGACGAACATAACGCAAAATCAATCACAATAATAGGTTTTCGGGGGCCGAAACGTCCCTTCTGAAATCCTACTAGAAATCCAATTTTGTCCAATAGAAATCTAATTTTAGTCAAATTTGATCTCTAATTTTGATTGCTGCTGCTGCCTCTAATAAAGCGAGAAACCAGCAGCCAGACACCTTTTTTAAAACACAGCCGAAACAGCAAAACACCACCCAATTTCGTGCCGAACATGACGGAAAATCAATCACAATATTAAGTTTTCGGGGGCCGAAACGTCCCTTCTGAAATCCTACTAGAAATCCAATTTTGTCCAATTTTGATCTCTAATTTTGACTGCTGCTGCTACCTATAATAAAGCAAGAAACCAGCAGCCAGACACCTTTTGTAAAACACAACCGAAACAGCAAAACACCACCTAATTTCGTGCCGAACATAACGCAAAATCAATCACAATAATAGGTTTTCGGGGGCCGAAACGTCCCTTCTGAAATCCTACTAGAAATCCAATTTTGTCCAATAGAAATCTAATTTTAGTCAAATTTGATTGATCGCTAATTTTGATTGCTGCTGCTACCTCTAATAAAGCAAGAAACCAGCAGCCAGACACCTTTTTTAAAACACAGCCGAAACAGCAAAACACCACCCAATTTCGTGCCGAACATGACGGAAAATCAATCACAATATTAGGTTTTCGGGGGCCGAAACGTCCCTTCTGAACTCCTACTAGAAATCCAATTTTATCCAATTTTGATCTCTAATTTTGACTGCTGCTGCTGCCTATAATAAAGCAAGAAACCAGCAGCCAGACACCTTTTTTAAAACACAGCCGAAACAGCAAAACACCACCTAATTTCCTGCCGAACATGACGCAAAATCAATCACAAGAATAGGTTTTCGGGGGCCGAAACGTCCCTTCTGAAATCCTACTAGAAATCCAACTTTGTCCAATAGAAATCTAATTTTGTCCAATTTGATCTCTAATTTTGATTGCTGCTACTGCCTCTAATAAAGTAAGAAACCAGCAGCCAGACACCTAATTTCGTGCCGAACATGACGCAAAATCAATCACAATAATATACCAATGTTTATAGTTTTCGACCAATGTTTATACCACTGTTTGTGCAATGAGACATAGAACCCTCCTGTTGCTCCTGTTGCTGCTGCTGCTCATGGCCACCACTTGAAACGCTGAAACGCCACCTAATTTCGTGCCCAAAACGCTCCAAAATCGAGCCCAAAAAGTGCCTAACGTCTCTTCTGAAATCCTAGAAAAAAAAGAATTGCCTTTGTGATGATAACCGTCTTGTCAAACACCTTCTATTTCCTCCTGCTGCTGCTGCTGCTCCTGCTCCTGTGACTCCTTCTGTTCAAAAGGCACCTGCCGGATGGGAAAACACCATGGCAGTAGTAGTAGTAGTAGTAGTAGTAGTAGTAGGAGTAGTAGTAGTAGTAGTAGTCCGAAACAAGAGTCAAAAGTATTATTCCCTGGCACGCTCCCCCTTGCGTCTGCCGGGGTCGGCGGATATTGACTGCTGGCTACTGGCTGGGTGCTGCTGTCTTATTCCCTAACGCGCTCCCCCTTGCGCAGCCGGGGTCGGCGGATATACATACGTATTTTATATATTACATTATATCATTCCTAACACGTGCTTATGGAATTCATGCACCTTCTGCCAACTTTGCGGGTCCACCAACTTTTTTTGCACGGCCATATTTGTGCTTCCAAGGCCATCTGAAACAGGTTGAAGCATGCGCACGATTCTTTTTTTGTCTTGTTTTGGCATGTTGACTTGACTAAATCATATCATGTTGCTTTTAGCTCCGAAGTTGTCCCAGCTGCAACGCAAGCATTCATATTACATATAAATGATGTAATTTAGTTTTCAAACGGGTTGTTTCATTGGACTGATCTCCCTTATTTATCTTACTTTGATGGTAGTCGGGAAGGTAAACTTTGGGAATGAAACAAGCGTCATGTCACTCGCATGACTCACACCAACAAACTCACCTTTACGCCAATGAACACACAACTGCATTTGAAATCAAAGATAAGAGCTTTGATTCTTTTTCTTGCCCTGCTGTTCTGTCGCTGATCAGTAGTTTTCGTTGCGCATGTCTTGTGGAATCTCATCAGTGTATACTGTAAGGGTTGCAGACAACACATAGGTTTGAAGAGTCATGAAGAGCTAATTGTGGACTATTCATCTATTCATGCTTGTGGGTCTTATAGAGGCTTTCACACGTCCAGTTAGCAAAACTCCCAACTAAATTTTGAACGTCCTTTTTTTTCCGTTCATCAACTTCCTATCATTTTCTGACTTGTTGATTCCTTGATTTGGAGTTCCTCGTTCAATGGCCATTGAGCATTTTCTCTGTGTGTGAATGTTGAACAACATTCGTAGGGCAGGGTTTAGTGCTTTGAGTGACGCAATTCCGTGTTGCTGCGAAATTCATATTATCATTATATTGTGGAAACCGTTTGTTTGCTTTTTGGGATCTGTTGTGATGTGTGGAACATTACCCCTGGAGGCACTTCGGCAAATGGAGGTGGTGCACGTCCTGGCAGCTTTCGTCTGCACAGAAGATCCTGGAGCAGATGACTTTGCTTTTAGATTCCTGGAGGGCAAGGACATTGCAATGCCGGCAATGATTGTGATGTTGGACAACCTTCCAAGGTCAAAGGTGAAAAAGTTGCTCCTCGAAAAGGTGCTCACTGCGACCACAGTCCAAGTTCCGTCAACCAGGGATTTGCAAAGGCTGGTGCATGCATGTCAAGATGATGCAGATTGCAAAGCGCAGGTGCAGCATTTTTTTTCTGGGAAGTCTCTTTTGGACTTGGTTCCAACCGAGCACAAGGACTTGCACGACCTTGTGAACACTCTCGAACAATTTCTTGTGCCCTTCACCCAGATGTCAGTGCCGCGCTTGGAATCTCTTTGTGCTGGAAGGCTTATGCAGTTTCTGGCGAAAGCTGGGACTACCAACAGTGATGAGGCACGTTTTGCTCTTGTAACCAAAACAAATGTAGGCTTATTTTTCATCTGATTTCATTTTATTTCATTGTGCTGCAAAATCGCATGCTTGCACTTCCTACTGTGCTTGTACCGTTCCTCCCTGAAACATAATGGCCTGGTTTCATCCGTCACTGGCAGTGCTTCTCCCTGAGGTGGTCAAAGCTGGGCTGCAGTTCAAAGTGGAAGCTTTGGCATCCATGCCGTCACTCGTGCGGAGTTTGACAGATGCGCTGACGGAAGCAGAGACCGGATGGCAAACCTTGGTGAAACGGATTGAGGATTCGTGCTCCTTTAAGGCCTGGGGAACAGGATGGAACAGGTCTTGAAGGAACCCTTACTGTAGGACTCTGTAGGAGTCATGGGAGTCAAGCTCTATCCCAGTTTTTTCAACGTCACTTCTGGTACTGAACTCACCACGGCAGCTTCAAGTTCAATTAGCTCAAAATGCTCAAAACGGGTATGTATGCAATCTTTTTGCACTCGCCCACTCACTAGAGCCTTTTCATTTCCACATTTCCACCCATTTCCATTTCTATTTCATGTTTAGCCAAAGAAATGGTTAATGTGATCAATGTGGCCATGAATATATTTCAGGGGTAAGCTCTTGTGTGTGCGCAGATGGTCCAGATTTGATATCTCCACGAAGGTTGTCAAGGGTTACACACATCCTCTGTTGAGAAGATAGATTTGATTTCAGATTATTTCGAACAATGAAACATGTCAAAACCCAATATGTTACCTAATTCTTCTATCGTAAAGATCTTTGCAGTCGGCTGCTTACGGTTGCCAGCCCAATTTGATTCATTTTGTTTCTGTTTCCGGAGTGGTCATTTGTCTCCACATGTCTCCACATGTCTCCACATGTCTCCACATGTCTCCACATGTCTCCACATGTCTCCACATGTCTCCACATGTCTCCACATGTCTCCACATGTCTCCACATGTCTCCACATGTCTCCACATGTCTCCACATGTCTCCACTGTTGCGGGTTTTTCACTTGGCTTTTGAATTGCCTGTTTCAGCTTGTGCCAGGCTGAGGAGTCCCACAAGGATGATTGCTTGGACACTTGGACCCAGCAAATTGAAGAGGCCCTTGTGGCATGTGGAATGCCGGAAATGCAATGGGACCAGATAGAGATGAACCTCATGAGAAGCCAAGACCTTCAGGAAGTCCAAGCTGCTCTTGGGCGAAATTGGCTGTCAATAGTGTTGGCAAGAAGCAAACATGTGTTGTGGAAAGGAGGTGAGACTGTTCGCATCGATGTCCGGGCGTCAAAGCCTGAGGAGCCTGCAGAACCTGCGCCGCGAGAGCGTTCTCGGTCTCGCTCCAAAATCTCCAGGATCAGCGAGATTCAAAAGCCAGATGTGTTGGAGCAACAAGTGCCCAATACAGTGCCCAATACAGTGCCCAAAGGGTTCACAGAGCTTCCGAGTGGCGCAAGCCCAACCCTTGAAGCAACCCGTCGTGCAGCCCATCGTGACGCCGGTGGTGCATCCCGTGCAGCCAGTGCAACGGGTGCTCCGAAAAGCAAAGCGCAGAAGACTTCGGCATCGCCTCCTTCACCTCCAGGCGCTGGTTCTCAAGGTGCTCAAGGGGCCCAGGGCCATGAAGGCCCAGCTGTCCGTGATGCACAAGATGCAAAGTTAGGAAGAGGACAAGAGGATCTGAGAGAGTGGCTGAGATCAGCCGATCCAACAGGCACAGGAAAACTTCTGAAGTATGGAGACAAACTGACACAAGAGCTGGACGATCTGATGGACCTGTTGGAATTCGTTCGAGACGAGAGTTGGTTGGCAGCTCCATCAACCGTGGATCGCATAGATCCTAGCTTTTTCCAGTGCATCCAGTGCACCCAAGCCGGCCACAAGATGCTGTTGGCCAAAGCAATCATGAAACTGGTAGCAGCCAGATCATAGCGCCGTGTGCGAGAAGAATGATGCATTTTTCCTGTGCTGGCTGTAGTACCTGTGTTGCTTCAAGGTGATGTTTTCTTTCCATTTCTTTCCCATCGTTTTGAATTTTGAATGGGCATTGCAAACTGAGCCAGGCAGTTCTTTCAGGCCAGGCTGATGCTCAGAACGAGCCAACCCCAAAGGCAGGGTCCAAACTTCGCAGAGAAACCTGACACCGTGGCCAGTTTTTTTTAATGCTTGTCCAGAATAACTTCAGAACAACTTGCACTTTAAGGACGAACGCGGGTTGTCTTTGTGTTTGCAGCAATTTCTGTGATGATGAATAGAAAGCGCAGGCTGAATGAATTCATGGACTGATATACCCTGGATTTATCATACTACAGCGACGAGTTTGACGCCCAATCGCATTGGCACACTTGAGCACTTAGATATTTTGTACACTATATAATATATACTACAAGATACTACAAGATACTACAAGATACTGCAAGTACATGCATATAAATCATATAAACTAAAATGTTCATATTGGTTCAACATGTTCCTATTTGATTCACGTTGGTTCACTTTGTCGATTCATTGAATGACACGCCAAACCAAGTAGGGTTCTGAGATCCAGAAACATGCGGGTCCAACCACCTGGTGCAGGTGCCGCCAGGCCGAACTCATGGGCCGCTTGGCAGAATCATCCGATGTGTTGCATAGCACTGCCATTTGCTGCTAGAAATTACTTGAACATTTTTGATAACAAATGGCGATAAATGGCGGACATTTCCACATCATTTTTACGTTTCTGTCTCACTAAGTCACTATGTTTTGTTACATATTTTATATAATGTCAGCCTGAAGTTGCAAGTGCAGTGGGGTCCCTTCATGTCCCTTCCAATGTCAGAGGCATGGGCAAGTTCGACGCCGAAAGAGCAGCAAGGCTTTGCTTTCAGCGCTTGACCATTTGGCAAATGTTGGAAACTTGACCCCGAAACATCCAACTGATTGTCTTCAGAGCTGATAAATCCTGATAAATCCTGATAAACTGATACTTGCAACACTTTGTTGGTTTGCATTCCGGAATCTATTCGGCGCCAGACATACAGGGTTGTGCTTTGAAATTTGTGTTTGTGGTCAACCGTTTCCTTCAGGACCTTGCATGCGAATCTCCTGGCATCAATCCTAGATCCAAAACCCAGCAGTTCTTGTCGAGGTGCCTGGTGAAATACGAAACACTGCCTATGTTTGCATCTATACATGCAATCACATGGAAACATATCATATAGAGTCAATGAGAATCATGTTATAGAATGTTATAGGCATGTCTAGCAAGAAACACCATCTGGACAGTCATGAAAGCCACCACCCATTTTGAGACTTGACAATTTTGACTTCCAATTTATTCCCATGATCTGACCATATCTGACCCACGGCTGGCTTTGCAAGATTGCACGGTTATTCCACAACCGAGGTGCAAACAGCTACACCCACCTTCGAGCTGATAGTTCTGCAGGCCAGTGAAGTCACCCTTGCCCATCAAATGGGTAGTAAAGAAACGTTGAAGCATGATGACACATGCTTATTATTATTATTATTATTTATATTATTTATATTATTCGAATTCATTTAAATAATGGTCATTATACATTGCAATTATACGTATACATATAGGCTAGGTGTGAATATATAATTATATACAGTATATATAAAATTATATAATACAGTATATATATATATGTAAATGGTTCAAACTTTTCCTGTCAGGTCCGTGGGTGGATGGGGATGAGCGGCGACGTCGTCGGCCTCGCCGAAGACGGAGAGAGGTAGAGTCCAATGGATGGAGCCTCAGAATACACAATCTACTGTATCTATCCATATCTATCCGCCTTACACATTTAGAGTTGGCGTGGTTTCCATGTGTTCTCATGTGTTTGGAGTCAATTTGGAGTTGGTATGTTCCGTCTTTGTGGCTGGCTTCACCCATTTGGGAGAAACAACATGGATTTGGACCGGATGATTTGGATTTCTGATTTCATAAGCTACTCGAGTTTTCGAATCGGGTGTCAGGTGGCTGGGAAGGGTTGTTCCAGATTTCATGATGGATAATCATCAAATATCATCAATATTCAAACATGACAGCTCTGACACTTGCCTGCAGAGTCATGCTTTTCCCATCCGGGCTTATCCTGCACCGATTCCTGTACCAATTCCATCCAATTCCTGGATTGAACTGTTCAAGATTGTGACAGCAAACGATGAATGTCATGGCACCTCCAAGAATGAGGTCTGGTTCAAGACGGTTCTTGGCAGGCATCTGAACGAGACAAAAGGACAGAAATTCTTACAGTCACAGCATGTCACAGCCACATTCTGTCCCAAAGCCAGGACATGGCGAGATGCCAACCTTAGCCATAGCATGCTTCCAGCAAGGGCCAAAGTTTGCCGGGCTCTAAGGGTTGGAGCATCATCCCAAGCCTTGCTGACTTAGGAGAGGGACACCCATTCTCAGTCTCCCGTTCCATGGCTGACGGCAAGCCCGCAGGCAGAACAGAAGGGATTGTCCAAACTCCAAAGAATACGAACACTACGATTCTCATCGATTCTCCATGCTTTCTGTGTTGCGGACGTTGTGACTGGTCTTCTTGAATTTGTGATTGTAACTTGTGATGAGCATTGATGAGCATGAGCGGCACGAAAGGACAACGGAGACCATCCTGACGGGCTACAAACTGTTTTGGCTCCTTCCTGAGCTGTTCTGAACATCATAGCCGCTTCTCTAATGCTGTACACCGCTCATCCCTGCTCCTGCATTTCAACATTGATGAACAGCATTGTTCAACAACATTATGTATTGTATAACTATATAATTATTATATATAAATTATATACATATGACTCATATTAAGAAGTGCTGTCGTACTTGCTTGGACCTCCTGACCTATATATCCTGGCTTGAGCCGAGGAAACAGAGGAGATGCAGAGAACTGAGGCTCTCTGTGTGAGAGTTATTTTTCACATTAATTTGTGTGGGTGTGACTTGTCTTTTGACATGCCATGGGAAATTGCCAGGCACGCCGTCGTCGAAGACGTGCTGAGCGAACTTCAGAGACTTGGCAGTCCATCGATTGTAGAGTAGAAATGCCGGTCTATATCAGTTTGAAATGGCCAATTTTTCCGAAGCTCTGGGAATCGCAGAAATTGTTGGATGCTTTGGGCTTTGGATGGCCGGTTGGGTGTCCCACGGCAAGTCGCTCCCTGAATATCTCTACATGTCTCATGTGCACCCTCTACATCCTTCCACTATCTATTTGTTTTGAGGACAGACGTGAGCTTCGGGAGCGTGGAGACAGTTACGATGCCAACGATACATGGGCAAATCTTGCTTGTTCGAAACATGGTTGGACACTATCAGTTTCTAAAGGCCAGAACACTTCAGGTGCTGTCAATTTGAGGTCCAATTGCTCAAGTTGAGAAAGTCTGTTTCAAGAATGAAGGTTTGAGAAGTTTGCACTGAAGTTGCTTCTTGCAATTTATTGCAAGACATTGCAAG
The DNA here is from genome assembly GCA_947184155.2 of Cladocopium goreaui. Classification (NCBI taxonomy): domain Eukaryota; class Dinophyceae; order Suessiales; family Symbiodiniaceae; genus Cladocopium; species Cladocopium goreaui. The sequence continues at coordinate 162,252 of CAMXCT020006246.1, forward strand.
ACAGAACATGTTTTCGCCAGGAAAGCGCACCGAATCGCAGCCATGATCAGGTGAGGTATGTCGAGACATGTCGAGACAACCGTGCAGCTTTCATACTGCGACAGAAGCAACTGCCTGCTGTGGTACAGGATCTTCTTTTGTTATCGTAGAAGCAGTAGGTGTGTTGGTCATATCTTATGAACTTTATGCGACTGGCTTAGATTTATCGATTGGTTTAGATTTATCAGAGCAAGCAGTCCTCCTGTATGTTGCCCCGTCCTATCTCAAGTTCTTTGACTATGAGGACATGCGTGCACGTGCCGCTGTAGCAGCAAGCTGGATAAGGCCAGCATAGTGCCAGTTAGATCAAAGGGAGAATGACACTGCTGGCAAGCGTAAAAGGTATAATATCATGGTATATCTAAAAAAGCACATGCAAATTCTCTGCGGGGAGATCCAGCAGATTTCACAGGGTGTTGGGAATGTCCGAAAGCTGAACCGCATCATACTTGTACCCGTTTATCTCCTTTCAATTACTGTAAATTCATGTCAATTCGTTTCCTCTTGATGCTTTTTGATCACTCCAAGACATGGTTATATAATTAATAACCAGCCAACACTGCGAGATAGCTGATGCATGCTGATGCCTCCTGTGGAAGACTTTGTCCAATTCAGCTTGTGATTGAAGCACTCCAAGCTGCACCGCGTCTTGAAATTATGCATGAGCAATCGAATTTGCAGGGAAGAGGAAGAAGCGAGACGGGGAGGCAGCAAAGTATATGCTGTTGCAGGGCAAGTGGGAAGACACTTTTCATCTTATGTCTTATGTATGCTACCTTCACTGAAGGAATTGGGGAGAAAGTGGCTACAGTGGCTACAGAGTCTCTGTCTATTGTCCATGGCATCCCTCACATCTATTGAATCTACTCCAGCTAGGCCGTGTCCCAGTCAAGCGTGGGGAGCAGCTCGCGGCGGTAGCAGAGGCACACGCTGTAGCATCTCAGCTGTGGAGTGGATTTATTCTGACGCTGTGGCAGGTCCCCACTGCTGAAAGTCCAAGACAGCCAGCACCTCAAAGTGGAACAAGTGGAACAGCCCAAGCGGACGTTGTAAAGACCGGACAAGCGAACATCCTTGCTCATCCCCTCCCCTCCCTGCTCCCCAACTGCGAACTACTGCTATTTCCAACACGAATCTGTGATTTGTGAACGGAGGCAGAAGGCTAATCAGCCAGCTGCAGCATCTCTTGGCGGATGATTTTACCAGACACGGCGCAGACTGTTTGTTAGCCCATTTTGCTTCAGGTCAGATGCGGATCTACGAGAACAAATCCAGTCCCTTGTGAAAGCCTAGCGCTCATTTTGCTTCTTTTTGGACATCTGTTCCGAGAATATCAAAAACATGGAGACGGTGGAAATATGTTGAAATCTTGCATGCTTCAACCAGTGCGGATGAGGTGTGTGAGCAGTTGTTGCGCGAACGTGCCGAAGAACGTGGGTGCCATTCTGATTTGCATAGAACCATTAGATGAACCATTCACGCCCAAGCGCATCCCATTGCTGCACTGGACTCGCTGTGATAGTGAGGACATGTGAGGACCTCCTTTGAAGATCGGTGCGACTGAGGAACCGCAATCCAAAGGGCACACCTGCAGGAGGGGCATCGCCCAACCGCAAGACCCAGGAGAGGCCTGAGAGGCCAGAGGGAGACAACCAGAGGAGCCAGCTTGACCCAGCTTGACCCAGCATGATCGGGATTGAGTTGATGAAACTCTATGCACAAGCCGTATTGGAAATGTTGGGATCTTTTACGAGACATTGAGTGCTGCAATCCTAGCATTATCTCCGACTGACAGACTGATACAAGGATCATCAAGGAATCAAGGACCTTTGCAAATCTTACTTGTACCATGTATTGCATGTTCTTAATTTTATTGCTACTGAATCTACTGATAAGACTTCGAATTGCCGTTTCGGAGTTTATGCAGACGTTGGTGTCAGGCAGTCGCCATCTCCTCGACGGCTTCCTGCTGTCAGCAAGCAGGAATTGATTGAGGCAAAGTTAAGTCTAATTTTTCTAATTGGTCTTGCTCGTAGACCTGCAACAGAGCTACAGACAATACTGGTCGATGGTGCTTGTGCAAGGTCTGTGCTTGGAGATCTTTTTCAATCCTGGTTTGCCGCAGCAATTGAGATTGGTTCAAAGCCAACGCTAAGCTAAGACAGCTTGCAAGAGCTTTCGCGGTGTATAGCTTTAGAAAGCTTGGAAGCTGCGAAGTCGATGGAGAAAGGCGTGACTCTGAGAGGTTCTGCGGCAGCTTTTGCCTGTTTCGCCACACCCTGTGGGAGTAGCGGAATGTTAAAGACCAACCTCTATCAAGTTTGATTCTGGCTCTCAGCCATGACCAGAGATCTCTTTGCTTTTTTGACAGCAGCACTCTCTGCGTTCTTTTGCCGTGAGGTTACGACGTTTATGAGTACAGTCGCAAAGGCGACCTTGAAAGCCTGCGAGAGGTGGGGGACGCATGGAGATGCTGTTCGGCCATGAAGCCCCATCTGTATCCATCTGTCAGTGATGCGTTGGTAGCCATCAGGACAGACTGAAAGAAAAGCTATTGAAACCTCTACAGCTCAAGAACAAAGGGTGCACATGAGTGCGTTATGTCTCAGTAAACAAGTCTTACAGGGTACGGGTTGCACAACAGATTGCCCTGTGAGTGGGCTAAGCAGGACTTAAAGGTTGTGTTCTTTGCCGAAGCTTTTGAATGTGGAAAGTCTGGCTAGGTGTCGGGTATTTTCCTTTGGAAAGCGGGGCAAAGGAGCGAAGACGAGTTTTTTAGATTTGTGTGATTTGTGTGGCTGTTAGTGTCGACAACTTGTTGAAGGCACTGAAGGAAGGCAGCAAGCCTGATGACTACATGGCATATGATGGGTCTACAGCCCTTGTCATGGCTGCCATCCACTCAAGACCAATTTGGAAGACTTTGACTTGGAGAACGATATGTTTTTCTGCAGAGATGCCTTATATGGTGTGTACACCGCTGACTGTTGGAAGGTGTCACCGGTGTGGCACAAATCGCACCTAGGCAAGAAGCGGCCATAGCCACATCATCAAAGAGCTTCTGGCCCGTGGTGCCGATGCCCAGGCGAAGTTGGCACAGTCGAGGTGTATATATGTGTATATAAGATTATATAAGTGGTCCAGAACTCCAGGTTTTCCAGCTTGACTTGTTGTTACAGGATGTTACATGCTACTGCACCAGATATGAGTCGACTGGTTTGTATTGGGTGGCACATCTGCGCAGATGTGCCTCCCAGATAGGTTCGGACGGATGATGGTTCTACGCTCTTGCACCACGCAGCGAGCGGGAATTGTGCAGAGGCCTGCAGCCATTTGCAGACCTGATACTTCATGAATTGTAGTGCAATCAATCAATCAATCATCTTTAGATGATGTATGGATTGTATCATAGGATTCATAGGGTTCCATGCAAGTAGCTAGTGTGCCCTGCACTTTCAAGATCTTTCAAGGTGCCCCGCATGCCAAGGGTTAGCTGCGAGGCCATCCCTGCCTTGATTGCAGCTGGAGTGGATCCCAACGAAGGCAACGAAGATTGCGTGGTACCTTTGATCCTGGCAGCTCATTATGGCCACCTGGAGTGTGTGCGTGCCTTGTGTGACAATGGCGCAAACGTGAACTTGGCAGCAGAGGCCCGGCTTTGGGAAAAACCCGTCTTTAAGAGATTTCAAGTTTTTGTTGTTCAATCATGTTCAATCTAATTCTTCAAGGGCTGTGTTAAATATGTTGAATTGTGCCAGATTTTTGCAAGCAACTTCTTCATACTTCTTCCATGAATTTGGGATGATTTCGCCACGCATGACCAAACCAGTGCAGGGTTGGGGCACTGCGCTGGATGGTGCGGAGGGCGAGGTTGCAGGATACCTGGAGAGCCGTGGTGCGAAGCGGTCAGAACGAGGTGGCACTGCATTTCATCGCATGCCAAGTCAAAGGGTCAAGCATCATGCAGCATCATAGTGAATTAATATGTAGAATAAATATATGATGATATATGTATAAATTAGTATAAATTAGGATAGTAATCTTATCATCACTATCCTTCATCATAATCATGTCATGTGGTGTGATGCATTGTGATGCCGTACCAGACTATCTCACACCTTTATTCGTTTCATGACCATGCATGGCCTACTATGCCTTCTGTATTTTCACGCATCTCTCTTTTTTCCGGGCTTTGGTCAGTTTAAGGTGCAGATCAGCCCTTGGCTGCAGCACATGAGCGATTTTCCTACGGTACCTTGCCACATCCTACTATATAGATCCCAGATCAGATGAGATAGAGCTAAGCTCACAGAAGCAACCTCAACATGTTTTTTTTTTGATTTTTGTAGTTGTGAAGCCTTAAATTCTATTTCTCTGAGAAGGCATCATTCCACGATCGAGCTTGTACTGTAGCTGTTGACCTTTGCATCGTTTACATTCGTTTACATCGTTAATACATTCACAACTGGTTCACAACTTCTGGAGGTTGACTGCCATGCAAAGGTTCTCCCTTGATCCTGTTCAGAGATAACACGCAACAGCCAGACAAGCAGTCATAGATATGATCGGATATGACACGGCCTATTTGGGAAGGCTTCTTGACTTTGGTCTGCTAGACAGTGCAGCCAAGGTTGCTTTGAAACCGGCGAGAATCCGCATGCGACTCCTGTTCTTGCCCCTACAAGTCTCCGAGCAGCAAGAAAGAGGGTCATGGAATGTTATGTCAGAACGACAAGAAACTCTTGTTTCAGCACTTTTGTGGAGTGCAAAGTGTAGAGATCAGGCATGCTGCTTCATAGCGATGTATTTCAAGCCTGGTGATATTTGTATTCTTGTTTGTGTACCCTTCACTGGCCAATGAACTGAGGTCAAGCAACCTCAGTTGACAGAAAACCCCAGGCCTCCAGTGCAAGTGTTCTTGATGACTTTTGTGATTTTGCTCCAGTCCAGATGGTCAGCTTCTTTCCTGCCTGCTGTTTCTTTCTTGAACAGATCATGGACAAGTGGACAAGTGTAAATTTATGTATAATTTGTTCAGGTTGGTGACCATGTCCAACTTCGTGTTCCGAAGCCATCAGGGCTGCTGAAGGTCGGGGATATTGGACTAGTGGTTTCCCGGCTGCAGTGCGGACTTGGATGGAGCTGCAAGCCCATCGGAAGCGTCATAGAAATGGGATGAAACGGGTTGGCATTGCAGCAATTCCATAACAATTCCATAACGTTTGACCATATCATGATAATTTTGATATATTTTGATGGGGTCATGCAATGCTGGCATTCAAAGTAAGAGACCTCTTTTGGCATTCTTTCAAAAGCAAACAGCGGTGTAGTTTCACTTGCAATGGGATCGGAAAGCCGCGCGTGAACCAGGTTGCTGATGACGGCTCCGACTGTGTGCCTTTAAAGGTTTCTCTGGGGGAGAGGTACGACTACTACGATCCTCGGTGAATGTTTGTCGCTAGCCACTGGCTGCCATTTGGCAACAAAACTGGAAGTTTTTGGATGGCACTGAGGAGTACTCCGATCTTATGGTTTCTGCGGTTTCGGCATCTTCTAATTCGAGCTCCTCTTCAGCGACGCCGGAAGGGACAAAAAGCTTCCTTGTGGCTTGCAAGAACCTTGAGACAAGACCTTCGACAGTCTCCCCCGGACACCCAAAGTGCCTCAGTCATTGCTTGATTATATAGATAGAATTCCGAGATCTGAGGCTGCACACCAGGCCATACTGTAGCAGGCCACTTGAGTAATCGAGCCAAGGTCAGGAAGAAGTTGGTGCAGAGTCTTGCCTGCAGCTTTGCGCTCCTCTTGATGAAACTGTGCTGAGCTTCGCTTTTTTAAATTGATTGCGCTACTATGTCGTGTCTACCGCTAGAGACTCAGGGGCAACCTCCGTGCACTGGGAGAGACGGGTCTTTTCATTTCCCCCGTGGGATTTGGTTGCCATCGGCTCGAGGAGGGACTGCATGACACTGACCTTTTTGCATTGAGGGACTACTCAGCGACTGGGCAATGAGGGCAGCAAGACGATTAGGAAATACAGCATGGCTAGCTCAACAAAAATAACAAGCTTGCTGTTCTTCAATAGCACCTGAGCCCTTTTCAGACGCTTTAAAATCCTTTGTATGTTTTAAAGTTGGAAACATCTGTGAACATCACATGGAGTGCACTGCAGGACACAGAGTCCCACAAGGGGGCGCTGGAACTAGCAATCTCTCTTGGTTGCAATTTCGATGCTCGTTTGCAACTGCCGTCCACAACATGTTCAAATTGCAAAGATTTAATCACACATTGCATATCATTGCATTATTCAGTTTATTCTTCAATTTTAGCACCTCTTAAAATGATGTCATTGACCAGGAGTTTGTTCTTACATGTTCTTACAGGTATCCTAATAGAAGGGAAGTCGCACGACAATCACTTGCAAGAAATCTATAGCGCTTGCACTTCTGGATGTTTACAGGCAGGTTCTATTGTGTTGCCAGCAGGCACGCTATCATGTAGAAATGTAGACATGCTCTTTTTTGTTAGTGCCATTTTTGTGTAAGGTTGATCTGGCACCAAACTACACTGATGGTGAAGCTGAAAAGGCGATTTCGTGTGGCTGACGCCGGACTTGTCCTCGTGTTCAACATATTCATGCGGAGAGGAAGTCAACTGTTCTCCTTATTTCTCCTTCGCCAAGTGTAGGTAGCTGGAGAGGTGCTGCAGAAAATGATGCAGCAGCGGAAGGTGCCCGCTTTCAAATGTGACAGCTATTGACAGCTTGTTCAGGGAAGGTTCACATAGTGTCTGCGGACTGCAGATAGGACCTGGCAGAACTTGGACAGCAATCCGTCTATCGCCTCCTTGATTTTTTTGCATTTTTGGTTCTATAGATGGTTTGACGGATCAAAACAGCTTTTTGATGCTTTTTGAAGCAATTGAGTAGCACCAATTGCACAGCTTGTGGCAGTGGAGAGGTTCCACTTCGCGTCGCGACCCGTGCAGGTGGCTCGAGAGGAGATCATTGTAGCTACAAAGGCCAGGTCAAGCTATTAGAACTATTAGTGTCCGTATAGATTTATTGAATTGTGTCATGATTCGTCATAATTTATCGATCAATCACACGAGTGTTGTTGTTCCTGTTGGAGACCATTCGCAGCTCCTCTCCCTGTCTCTCTCAAGAATACATGACAGTGAGACCAAGCCTTTTTACACAATGACAAACAGGTTGAAAACAGGTTGATCAAGTCAGAGTGCAGTTTCAAGCTTTGCAGTGCAGGTCGGCAACGTGTTGGGACAGCAGATGAAATTTGTTCAGGGTGTGCCCGACATGGCCAAGATCAATGAGAGTCCTGAGCTGAGATACGATTGAGCAAAACCTCACATTCATTGCACATTTATAGATATTTATAGTCTGATTCGTCTGGGAATGGCTGGAGCGGCAACAGCTTAGTTTTTGAATCAACAACACGCGCATACAATATTGTCCAATATCGCACAATATTGTACAATGTCGTACAAGAAATCGTACAATGCATGGGTTATGACTCAATTATGATTCAGTTTTGACAGTTATGAAAAAGATTGCCACTGCATCGGATGGCCATGGCCTGTTGCTGAATGTTTCTGAGGCCTGTACCACTGCATCTCGCCAGCTTGGATCCAGCAGGCGTGGAACATCGTGGAACACTATGAAAATCACCTTCCACGGCACCGCAAAGAGGTGTTGATGGAATGAAACGTGTTTTTTCCACTAAAGCTTACTATAATAGTTGCTAAAATATATAATATAACATATTTATATGGCATGATATGATATACATATGGGATAGTATAATAACCTGGCACCTATTCGTTTAGTATGCCATGATCCCCCATTAGCCATATGTAGTTCTCACTCGAGAAAACGATAGGAGGAAAAAAACGATAACGATGCTCATACATATACATTATATATTGTTTATGGATTTTATGGGACATGCTCCAGTAGCTCCAGTAGCTGATCGCATCATTCCAACCCCGAAGAAAAGATGTGAAGCTGGTGGTTGTAAGGTGATATCTCACAAAGAAAACACAATATGAATTGTTTCATGAGGGTGTGAAGCCAGCACTTGGAAAAACGATAAGAGGAAAAAAAACGATAACGCGTGGAAACACCATTTGATTGATATCGGGGTTTTTAGACAGCCCGATATGTTATATAATGTTATGTATAATATATATAATAATTATAATATACAATGTAACATATAGACTCTTATACAATAACATCTAAAGCTTTTATTTTCTCACTACTGCCTTGAGACCCCCAGGAGTTGACCCGAAGCCTGGAGCGACTCCAGTTCCTTGCCAGTACAGATAAGCACAATGTTTCTGTGTGTTTCTATTGGCAATGGCGTACTGTAAATCATCATACATCACTGATAAGATAAATCATGATTCAGAATCATGAAATATCATGATATATCACGATAGATTTAGATGCACTGGATATTTGCCCGTTCAACCTTGTGCTCATGACATCGGACCACTCTCCGCATGTGGTCCAAGGCTGAAGAGTGTCGATTGCCTGCTTTTGCACTGCCCAGAGTATCAGAGCAAGGCAGGTATGGACATGACTGAGATCTATTCAAGAATACGCGCCTTGACTGCATAGATGTGCTTTCACATTTTCGGGACACACCGCACAATGTTACAATGCAAGCAGACACATCTCCGATTGATGAGCATACCTCTTGCATGCCAAGCTCTGGTATCCCAGAAACATCCAGAAACCAGTCCGTGATTTCATCCAAGGAGATGCTTTTGAGCACCTTGAGAAGGAAGTTGCAAAAGGCCGCATAGCCACTTTGCTGCAACTGGGGGGAATAAAAACATACCAACATGATGCAACATGCTACAGTATTGTCAGATGTCACCGATGCCAGTCCTGCATATAGAGCATGTTGCGTCTCACGGCGTGTGCTTGGAACTCCGTGAACATTTTGTAGAATTCTTAAAGTAAGCCATCTTGAGATTTCTTGATTACCAGATTGATGCTTTCATTGCTTCCAGATTGCGCCAGATTGAATGCGGAAAAAGGTGCATTTTCCACACGCAGCCGTGTCGAAAGCTGTCAGAGGCGACTCAATCCAGTAGCTCTCTCAGTTCTCAGTCATGGCAAAAATTATGATTGTCATTGCCCTCGTTGTGGCCCTGGCGCCAAAGATGCAATTGTTTTCATACCCAGATGCAAAAACCGTTCGCCAGCCTCTCCCAAAATGGGAGCATGTATGAAAACAATGGCATCCTTGGATATCTTTGGCGCCAGGGCCACAACGAGGGCAATGACAATCATAATTTTTGCCATGACTGAGAACTGAGAGAGCTACTGGATTGAGTCGCCTCTGACAGCTTTCGACACGGCTGCGTGTGGAAAATGCACCTTTTTCCGCATTCAATCTGGCGCAATCTGGAAGCAATGAAAGCATCAATCTGGTAATCCATTGCATCACAAAAGCAAGATGTGTTAGACTGTTGGACACCAAGGCAGGCAGGTTGCAATGAATTGAGATGAATTGAGTATAATTGAGTAATGACTGCCATGAGTCAGTTTCCAGCTGGTTGCTAATGCAAAGCGTGTTGACTTGACTATTGCCAGCAAACAGCACCTGGCCTGTGATATCCAAGTATTGCTCAAGCAGATCTCAGGCGAAAAAGGCAGACTCATTTAGGTTTTAAGAATTTTTGAGATGGACAAACCAGATTCACCAATCAAGACTGCTCTGCAGAAACTCCGCTTGCCCAAACCACGAGGGAACTCTGCACCATCTTCATCTCCTGCAGCATCAGAAACGGTGCAACTTCCAGGGCATCAGGATCCAGAGAAACTCAGTGGAAAACACAGTACAGGCACAGGTTCAACAAGCGAATGGGAACTGCCAGAATTGTCCGAGACACCTCAACGCGAACCTTCTGCAAAAGAGAAAGTAGATACTTCTGGTGCGGCAGATGAAAAGACAAGTCCAGAAAGCAAGTTAGACCAATTAGACCCGAAAGTGGCCGGTGCCGTCTTGGTTTGCTCCTTGCTTGTTCTTTGGCGACCATCCTTCTCCCTACTCCTGGCTTTGCTCGCTGTCAACATAGTCCTGGGCTTTGCTTTGGTGATGGTGTGCTCATACATTCGACAATTGGGATCCTTTGTAAGACCTTCGACAGCTGCAGCTGATAGTCCTGATGCAGACGTGAAGTCAACTGTTGGCTTACAGCAATTGTTGAGCCCTGGTTGGATACGCATGCGAACTATAGTGAATCAACGACATTTCCAAGGTGTGGTTACAGCTGTTGAACTCGGCGCGCAGCCTCCGGAGGTTACATTTGTTCGATCTGCCAATTCCCCCTGTGATGGTGTGGTGTGCTACAATATTGGCCTGAATCTGTGCGCAGAGTGTGCAGCCGCTCCAGGTATTCCATATGTGCAGATGGAAGTGAAGGTCCCAGGATACTCGAATCCATGGGTCTTCCGAATGAAGCTCTTGGCCCTGGATATAACTGTTCAGCTATACTTCTGGAGTTTGGCACCGGAAGGTCGTGGTAGTGGTCGGCCTTACTCTCTGATAGAGGCAGCTTTGTGCCCAGAGCCGGCCAAACCTCACCTGGTGAAAGTTGCTCTTGAGACTATATCAGATTCACCCATTTTTGAAAGTGTTCTATCACGATGTGAACCTGTTGCTTCAGCAGTGATTTGCTCCCATGTCTTGCCGCGCTTCACGGGTTTCCAGAACCGAGTGATTTTGGAAGAAGGACAGGCTGTGCAGGCTCAGATAAAGAAGAAGGAGAGTGCTGGGTGGCAGCAAAACGCTCGCCGTGCTGGCTGGCAACCCCGAGCGGAAGCTGCGGTTGAGAGTGTCAAGGCCTTAGTGCTATACGGTGCGAGAATTGTTTGCTTCCTGAAATGACAAGTGTTTACAACCTCTAGAAGTGAGTGAAGTGTAGCCCCAGAATGGGTCGTGGCAGTAGCAATATCCTTGATCGATAACATCCTTCCATTCTGCTGTGCCTAGCGAAACTGAAACTAGAGGAAGATCCACCAGGAGTTCTACAGGAGTCGTTGAACAATCGGTACCAGAATACCTCGATTAAGATTCTTTAAAACCTATTATCTGATGCCCTCTTTTCCACTCTGTTTCTGTTCACACTTATACACTGCTGCTGTATGTCGCTGTCGTGTTTTCGTCGGTGTCGGTATATGGTACGATATGGATCCATACGGTTGACGTCTGAGGCCGTGGGCCAGATGTTTTCAGAAGCTGGAGGATTTGCTTACGAAGCCATGGCCAACACGGCAGCCAGTGCCGCAGCCCAAGCTGCTGGAGCAGCTCGTTTGTTGAAATCTTCCTTCGGGATGGACCAGTGAAATCACGGCGACATGGAAGTTGGAGGCCATGGACCCTGGAAAAATGCGCTAAGCCGCTATGATCTGTGGTGGATGTGGTGAGAATGATCACATTCTGATGACATGGGGTCAGGCCGACTGTGTAGAGCCAGTCAATTATTAGATATTCTTAGGCAGTGCTGCCTGAAAATTGTGTGAGATGGTGCTCATCTCACGATAGCCTAGTTGCAATGGGCAGCTGGTAACAGCCTGGCTGATGGTGAATGGAGAACAGCAGCGCATCTTGAACCAGCTGCTTTCTCCCCGCTCAACCAGATGCACTTGTACATTGTACATATTTGTTTTATTCTGCAATTCCTTCCACAGTGTTCTCACCGATGCTCAGTCATGAATTGCATGACCTCTGTGTACAAGTTGTGGCAGGACATGTCACCTTTGAAAGACAAAAAGGTTCGATTTGAGCTCTGGACAGTGAACCATTTTGCAACCTGATGGACCATCGCCCATATCTTTGTGAACTGCAGACTCAGGCCATGTATGGCTTATCTGCAGCCTTCATGCCCTTGAGACCTACCGATGCTCAACACTTGGACTTGTCCATGGTCGGGAATCCTAACGATGCTCGAGGCGACAGATTTGCCCAACTTCTGACAGTTTCCCATTTTGCCTGCACAGATGCTAGCATTGTTTTGGTATGGCAAGGGTTTGGGTTGTATTTTAGCATATTTAAGCCACCCAGCGCCCTGGTCCGCTGTTGGCCAATCCAGGTTTTTCATGGGTTTCGGCACAAACCAGTTCTCAACAGACCGTCCATCTGTCCATCTAGTTTGTGTTTAAAACATTATTGTTTTTGGCTATATATGCCTTCCCATCCTGCTCGGGCTATACAGTTTTGGTGCATGCTTGGTAAGGGAGATGAGTGTAAGAGCCAGGTTTACATCGTTTGCTTGTTGAATTTGCCATGTAACTTGTGACATAATTATATCTAATTATATTATATATACTTGTGTAACACACTGCTGATGGATGCTGGATGCCAGCTAAGGTCATGAAGCAATTGCCCAAGAACCACCATTTCAGGATTTTGCAATTCCCATTGAATTTTGCAGAGGTACTTGACCGACTTGACCGCCGGCAGCATCCTGCATATCTCATTCCTCCGCTAAATCATGCTAAATCAATCTGCCAATCCTCCAGACTTTTGATAACTCGGAAAATTCTTGCAGGCTGACGCAATGTGGGTAGGCTGGGATGTGTTTGTGAAAGTGAGTGCAGATTCGATTAAAGATGATTATATATGATTATATAATATATTAATATATTATATAAAGCAGATGAAAATGAGGATCATCAGCTATCAACTGTGGTGATGCTGCGAGAGCGAAGGCCATGTGCCTCGCAAAGCCGATGGGTCAGCCGTAGATTCGAAGTCTGCGGTGGAAGCGCCAACTTTGTTCGAGGCAGCGGAATTTGGGCTCTGAAATCCTTTTTGGCCAAGTCTTGCCATGTCTCAGGCAGCAAGAAATTACGGCCTGGCCACGTGTCTTGGCAGGATCTGCAATGAAGTGCAGACTTTGACAATCTTTGGGTTGAGCACGGTTGAAACATGTTAAACATGTTGTCACATGTTGAAAGATGGTTCAAAACTGTTCAAGAATGTTCAAGAAACATTGTATGTCCTTTCGCCAACCTGCATCAGCTCAGTCTGATCAATCGACCGCTGGATGGTATCTACAAGGCCTGAAGTCACGGACGCACTCCCAAGTGCATTCGATGGATTTAACTGACCGATACTGACTGTATGACAGCTGGGTTTCTTGTTTGTGAACAACATACACGAATGGGAGCAAATAACCTCAATAAGATCACTCGAGTGTCCACGAGCGATTCGTGGACCAGACACCAGATTGTGGAGGATTGTGACCTACAAGGCAGATGCATTCTGATTTGACGGTTGCAGTTGCAAACGAAATTCTTTTATAATCTTTTATAACTCAGACAATCGGTTGGACGATGTTGGACGGGTCATAGCCCGAGCCGGCGACAGCAAAACCATGCGAAGCGTACATGGTGCCCCTGATTGCCCCTGCCGCAGGAATCCCATGGGGTCTTGCGCTTTTCATCCCTTGATTGCGATGTGCGTTCCTTCTCAGAGCTGCAATTGGACAATTGTTGCTTGGCCAGGCAGCCAGGCAATTATAAGCATTCTGAAATTAATAGGGTATATATGGGTATATAATCTGAAATTAATACATATATATATATGTAGTATATAACTATATATATGTATATAGTCAATTATAGTCATATTACATTTACAAGAAGTAGCCTAAGGGAATTCAGAGCTGCTGGGAAAGCATGCCATTGGGCACGCAGAAGTGAACATCAAGAGTTACTAAATATTATCAATGAATTTATGCTACTGTTTGATTGATTTACAAAGGTGTGTCCATTGAGATTTTGAAGCTTAGGTGATGCCATTGAGGAGAAGATAACCAACTTGTGTACCTTGGCTTTCAAACTGCGACTTTGCTAGCTCATGTTGGTGCCAGCTGCAATGAATGCATTTGTAGAGCTGCCTCACAAGCACTCAATCCAGACAAAAACAATCACCGTCACAGGCCATCAAAACCTTTGCTGTAGAATGATTTGCTGCTGTTGGGTCATGAAGTCTGTCACGTAGACAGGAACCATCAGGAAACCTCGAAGCTAAAGTCTCCCAAGGTCCCAAGACCATCAAGACCATAGGCCATAGATGGCCATAGACATCCATAGACACTTCATGGATATCATGGCATTTCCGCATTGCCACTGAGGCCAGCTTAGCTCTCCGCCTTTCAACACTGATGATGGTGCTTCTGGACATTTGGCAGGCAAAACTGTCAAAGTATTGGCAAGTCTACCTGGGGATACTTGACTGCAGCTTGAGATTTCTCAGGTGCATAGCGTGCATAGGACTGTGCTTAGTCGGCTTAGTCAATTTATGTCATTTTCAAAATTTTCAATTACGAAAGCCAGCCGGGAAGCTGGCTAGTTGCTATTTGCGAACGAAGTGAGAATAGGGGGTCTGGGGGGGGGTTAGTTGCCAAACGGGGGTGGTAAAAATGGCCGGCCGCTAGTATGGTTTGGCAGGGTAATGTACCAGGCGGCAAAACAGTGACGGTGGGTATCGATTCCCCCTAGGTCCGGTTTTCTGGGGGTTTCTGGGCTCAGTCAATGGACAGATAGATGGGCCAGCTAGTTAGAGGAGATTGGAGAGAGAAGGACATTGGGTAGGTGAAGAGTCTCTGGGTGAAAAGTATATGGGTGAAAAGTCTGTGCAAGAAGAGTTTCTGGGTGAAGAGTCTCTGGGTCAAAAGTCTGTGCAAGAGGAGTTTCTGGGTGAAGAGTCTCTGGGTGAAAAGTATGTGCAAGAAGAGTTTCTGGGTGAAGAGTCTCTGGGTGAAAAGTATATGAGTGAAAAGTATGTGCAAGAAGAGTTTCTGGGTGAAGAGTCTGGGTGAAAAGTTTATGGGTGAACAGTATGCGCAAGAAGAGTTTCTCGGTGAAGAGTCTCTGGGTGAAAAATATGTGCAAAAAGAGTTTCTGGGTGAAGAGTCTCTGGGTGAAAAGTATATGGGTGAAAAGTATGTGCAAGAAGAGTTTCTGGGTGAAGAGTTTGGTGAAAAGTATGTGAAAGAAGAGTTTCTGGGTAAAAAGTATGTGCAAGAAGAGTTTCTGGGCGAAGAGTCTGGGTGAAAAGTATATGGGTGAAAAGTATGTGCAAGAAGAGTTTCTGGGTGAAGAGTCTCTGGGTGAAACGCATATGAGTGAAAAGTTGTGCAAGAAGAGTTTCTGGGTGAAGAGTCTATGGGTGAAAAGTATATGGGTGAAAAGTATGTGCAAGAAGAGTTTCTGGGTGAAGAGTCTATGGGTGAAAAGTATATTGGTGAAAAGTATGTGCAAGAAGAGTTTCTGGATGAAGAGCCTCTGGATTCAAAGTATCTGGGTGAAAAGTATATGGGTGAAAAGTATGTGCCAGAAGAGTCTCTGGGTGAAAAGTCTGTGCAATAAGAGTTTCTGGGCGAAGAGTCTCTGGGTGAAACGTATATGGGTGAAAAGTATGTGCAAGAAGAGTTTCTTGGTGAAGAGTCTATGGGTGAAAAGTATGTGGGTGAAAAGTATTTGCAAGAAGAGTTTCTGGGTGAAGAGTCTGGGTGAAAAGTATATGGGTGCAAAAATTAGTGCAAGAAGAGTTTCTGGGTGAAGAGTCTCTGGGTGAAAAGTATATGAGTGAAAAGTATGTGCCAGAAGAGTTTCTGGGTGAAGAGTATGTGGGTGAAAAGTCTGTGCAAGAAGAGTTTCTGGGTGAAGAGTCTCTGGGTGAAAAGTATATGGGTGAAAAGTATGTGCAAGAAGAGTTTCTGGGTAAAGAGTCGCTGGGTGAAGAGTCTGTGCAAGAAGAGTTTTTGGGTGAGGAGTCTCTGAGTGAAAACTATGTACAAGAAGAGTTTCTGGATGAAGAGTCTCTGGATGAAAAGTATCGGGTGAAAAGTATATGGGTGAAAAGTATGTGCAAGAAGAGTATCTGGGTGAAGAGTCTCTGTGTGAAAAGTATATGGATGAAACATATGTGCAAGAAGAGTTTCTGGGTGAAGAGTCTCGGGGTGAAAAAGTATATAGGTGAAAAGTCTGTGCAAGAAGAGTTTCTGGGTGAAGAGTCTCTCGGTGAAAAGTATATGGGTGAAATGTTTGTGCAAGAAGAGTTTCTGGCGGAAGAGTCTCTGGGTGAAGAGTATATGGGTGAAATGTCTGTGCAAGAAGAGTTCCTGTGGGTGAAGAGTCTCTGGGTGAAAAGTATATGGGTCAAAAGTATGTGCAAGAAGAGTTTCTGGGTGAAGAGTCTTTGGATGAAACGCATATGAGTGAAAAGTTGTGCAAGAAGAGTTTCTGGGTGAAGATTCTATGGGTGAAAATATACGGGTGAAAAGTATGTGCAAGAAGAGTTTCTGGGTGAAGAGTCTCTGCGTGAAAAGTATATGGGTGAAAAGTATGTGCCAGAAGAGTCTCTGGGTGAAAAGTCTGTGCAATAAGAGTTTCTGGGTGAAGAGTCTCTGGGTGAAACGTATATGGGTGAAAAGTATGTGCAAGAAGAGTTTCTTGGTGAAGAGTCTATGGGTGAAAAGTATGTGGGTGCAAAAATTAGTGCAAGAAGAGTTTCTGGGTGAAGAGTCTCTGGGTGAAAAGTATATGGGTGCAAAAATCAAAAATTAGTGCAAGAAGAGTTTCTGGGTGAAGAGTCTCTGGGTGAAAAGTATATTGGTGAAACGTATGTGCAAGAAGAGTTTCTGGGTGAAGAGTCTCTGGGTGAAAAGTATATGGTTGAAAAGTCTGTGCAAGAAGAGTTTCTGGGTGAAGAGTCTCTGGGTGCAAAATATATGGGTGAAAAGTATGTGCAAGAAGAGTTTCTGGGTGAAGAGTCTATGGGTGAAAAGTATATTGGTGAAAAGTATGTGCAAGAGGAGTTTCTGGATGAAGAGTCTCTGGATTCAAAGTATCTGGGTGAAAAGTATATGGGTGAAAAGTATGTGCAAGAAGAGTTTCTGGGTGAAGAGTCTCTGGGTGAAAAGTACATGGTTGAAAAGTATGTGAAAGCAGAGTCTCTGGGTGAAAAGTATATGGGTGAAAGGTCTGTGCAAGAAGAGTTTCTGGATGAAGAGTCTCTGGATGAATCGTATCTGGGTGAAAAGTATATTGGTGAAAAGTATGTGAAAGAAGAGTTTCTGGGTCAAAAGTATGTGCAAGAAGAGTTTCTGGGTGAAGAGTCTGGGTGAAAAGTTTATGGGTGAACAGTATGTGCAAGAAGAGTTTCTGGGTGAAGAGTTTCTGGGTGAAAAGTCTGTGCACGAAGAGTTTCTGGGTGAAGAGTCTCTGGGTGAAAAGTATATTGGTGAAAAGTATGTGCAAGAAAAGTTTCTGGGTGAAGAGTTTCTGGGTGAAGAGTCTCTGGGTGAAAAGTATGTGCAAGAAGGGTTTCTGGGTGAAGAGTCTCTGGGTGAAAAGTATATGGGTAAAAAGTACGTGCAAGAAGAGTTTCTGGGTGAAGAGTCTCTGGGTGAAAAGTATATGGGTGAAAAGTATGTGCAAGAAGAGTTTCTGGGTGAAGAGTCTCTGGGTGAAAAGTCTGTGCAAGAAGAGTTTCTGGGTGAAGAGTCTCTGGGTGAAAAGTATATGGGTGAAAAGTATGTGCAAGAAGAGTTTCTGGGTGAAGAGTCTCTGGGTGAAAAGTATATTGGTGAAAAGCATGTGCAAGAAGAGTTTCTGGGTGAAAAGTATGTGCAAGAAGAGTTTCTGGGTGAAGAGTCTCTGGGTGAAAAGTATATGGGTGAAAAGTATGTGCAAGAAGAGTTTCTGGGTGAAGAGTCTCTGGGTGAAAAGTATATGGGTGAAAAGCATGTGCAAGAAGAGTTTCTAGGTAAAGAGTCTCTGGGTGAAAAGTATATTGGTGAAAAGTATGTGCAAGGAGAGTTTGTGGGTGAAAAGTATATATGGGTGCAAGAAGAGTTTCTGGGTAAATGTGTTTCTGGGTGAAGAGAAAAGTAGTTATGTGAAAGAAGAGTTTCTGGGTGAACAATCTGTGCAAGAAGAGTTTCTGGGTGAAGAGTTTCTGGGTGAAAAGTATGTGCAAGAAGGGTTTCTGGGTGAAGAGTCTCTGGGTGAAACGTATATGGGTGAAAAGTATGTGCAAGAAGAGTTTCTTGGTGAAGAGTCTATGGGTGAAAATATGTGGGTGAAAAGTATTTGTAAGAAGAGTTTCTGGGTGAAGAGTCTCTGGGTGAAAAGTATATGGGTGAAAATATGTGCAAGAAGAGTTTCTGGGTGAAAAGTATGTGCAAGAAGGGTTTCTGGGTGAAGAGTCTCTGGGTGAAAAGTATTGGGGAACATAGGGATAGATGGGATGCTGGCTTCGTTCCCCCCTTCGCAGGTGCTTTGCATTGCTTTGCCATATTTTGCTTTTGCGGCTTTGGTCCGCTGCATTCCATGGGATTCACCGCTCCCTTCGAGGTGGATTGCGTCCTTTTGGGCATGCGACAGCCGCAGTATGTGCTTGGCACGGTTCCATTGCTCTTTGCGACTCCTCCAGTTCACTCAGAGGTGGGGCTTGGAATGGCTTGGACGGATGGGGCAGAAAGAGGGACGGGGCAGATGGGGTAGACTCGGGTAGACGGGACGGATGCATATATCCTTCAAACTCCTTCATATTGAGGTTGCGTTGAAAACACTGCGAGCAATCAACAATACTGTTCGAAGCTCAGACGCTTTGAGACGAGCGAAACTTTGGTGGCAAAGTCTGTGACAAAATCATTGCATTCTTCAAGACTGCCGTGTCTTGTTCTGAAGACTGTGGAGATCTTTGATCCTGCCTTTTGTGCAGGGTTTTTGCCCACCAAACACATCCAAAAACACCGAAAAAACATGAAACACTTCCCACACCGTTGACGTCGCTGAGACACTTTCAGACCTTCGCCGCTGAGGTTTGCATGTGGTTTGCAACTGCTATCCACGAGGCTGATCATGGCACGTCGAAGCACTGGCGCCTTCCAGTGAACGCTCCTTGAGCAAAATCAGCATCATTTCATCATAGTTTTCAAATCTTATCAACGCCACGCCATGATCCATTTGTGCTGTCGTTGATATCTGTGCTGCTGTCCACTTTGGTGGTCTCCATATGCAGATTTATATACTGTACATTGATCGCAAACAAGTTTGCATCACACAGCCCAAGACTAAGGAAAAATACTCCGCTGCCCACTGATATCCAGGTGAAATTTTAAGGATTCATTCAAATTTAATCCATTTTCACAGCCTCCTGTGCTGTCCAATTTTGCCTGCACAGAGTGCAGTGACCTCTTTCGGGCCTCGGCAGCTTGGGCTTGGCTGTGCCAAAACCGGCATGTGCCGAGAAAAGCTCCCGCTGTACCGCCCCAGCCGACCAGAACATGAGTGAGCTCCAAGGTGGAACCAGTCATGCCATCCTTTGTTCAAACTATAGAAATCTATAGAATGATGTTTCCTTTTTTTCTAAGTATCTCGTATGTCGCGATATCCCCTGATTCCTCCAATCCAGTCTTGTGCGCCTCAAACCTTAGCAAGCGATGCCGATCCAGAGATCGAGGAATATCAATGAACATCATATATTTGGATTTGCCAGGATGCGCCCAGAACTGGCATGAGCGGAGCTCTTGGAAGCGCACGCGGGGCCAGTCAAGTCAGGTGCTGAGCCGTCAGGACTTGTGTGGCATCCAGTGCAGAATTGTGTTTCCGCATTATATAATTATTTAGATGATCTATTTGATCTATTTGCAGAACGCTTTGACATGTCATGATGAGCTCAACTGCAAGTCTTTCATAAGGTGATTTCTTTTGCCAAGGCCAGCAAAGCTTCTAGGAATCCCACTAGCACAGACTGGAGAACCAATCAAGCTCAAGCTCCAGACGCAGGCAGCTGAATTGTAAGTCATGCCGGCAACAGCACAGATTGACATTGCATTGGATGTGCTGCAGAGAAATCACCCAATATCCTAATTGCTGTACAAGGGGTGTAGTGTAGGGAGAGTTGATGACGCAAAAATAAATCATCATATCATTTGTAAGATTTTGAGAGAGTCTTGTTCGACGTTTGAACCACCATCCATAATCAGAGTAGCCAGGCAGCCCTGCAACCGGCGGTGCTTCGGACCGCTCATGCTGTGATCAGTTTCTTTGAAGACCTTTGAATTATTTTGATTCTGAGCGGATGCGCCGCCTTGTGCTGTCAGGACATGCATACTTGGGGCGAGAAGCCACCTGAAGCTGCTCAACCGAGTGCCTCAGGCCTAGCAAGTGATGGAAAATGATGGAACTAGGGACGTATGTTCAATATTGTTCAATGGTTTTCATCATGAAAGATCCACACTCAATTTCCATCAATGTCCATCAGGCCAAGGCCACCTGCAAATCAGCGTTGTTCAAATGTTGGTCACCTTGGAAGAACCAGTCGCAGATGTCGCAGGCAGCTCCAGTGTGCATCCAGCCGATTCATTGTCGGAGCTTTTGCAAGGGCAATCAAGGCCGGCATCAGCACTCAACCTGCTGCTCCTGCTGATGATGGTCACATATGGTCACTATCATTGATTACTGGCACCATTTGGCACCGGTTTCTGATGCTGGGTGGTATGATGGTGACGACAATGATGACCATGAGGATGCGGAATACCAACATCAATTGGTATTTGTTTCAATGCATGCGTGTGACGGTCGACGAGGATGATTGCTGGCTCAGAGATCCCAGAGGCCTTGCCTGCTTCAGCAGTACTGAGTACTGTAGGGACATCTGTGACAATGAGATGAAATTATACGAAATGACCACAATGTCAATCGACCGCAAGATCCGCAAGTATGCAAATGCTTGCATCGAAACAATGGTCAGATTCCAACCAGCATGACAAACACAGACAGTTGCTGATGTTGAAGCATTTCAACAGTTGCATGACGAAAACAGTAAATCTGTCAAACAAGTTTCTATCATTTTCTCAATGTGGCTCGACGACTCGAAACCCTGGATGGTGTTGAAGAAGTCTGTTGTCCTTTAGGATGTCATAAACCCTGCAGGCCTATGCTGTCTCCTACCACAACACTCCTTTCTCTGCAGTGACCTCAAAAGTTGTGGCTTCATCGACACAAAAAAAAAAATCGACACGTATTTATCGAATTGGAATGGCTTGGAATTGCAGCTCCACTGGCAGGGAATGCCACAAGTATGAACCTCAGAGTGATCAAAGTATATTGAAGTATGCGGTGAGATGCCATCAGATGCTGATTTTTCCGTGTTTTAGTGGACTCAATGTGACTCTTAGTGGACATATTTCAAGACCGACATCAAGGCAACTCCAGCAGCGGTTGCTCCTGTAGGGCATCACGGTTGGGACCTTGGTGGCTTTGAGCCTTCGACCGTTGGCGCCATGGATCCTGCACAGATCTTCTGGGAGCCTCCAAAATGAAGTGGAAGGCTGCACATGTTTAGGTTGCTGATAGTTTCTGAGAGCATTTTACAGCGTTCGTTTGGCCTTTCAAGAAGGATTCCGACTTACTGTTGGTATAAAGTGTTGTAGACTGCTGTATAACCGTATAATATCGTATCAAACTGTGTATTGAATAGAACATAATAGAACAGTGAACTCGTAGGACCTGGACCAGGCAGGACGCAAGACGGTAAGACGTAAGCTGAGCTGCGGCATGAGGAGTTTGTGATGATTGAGTCAACAGATTCCGGTCCGGTGAAGCTTAGGCCGAGTGGGGAGACCTGCCATGGGGGCACTGGTGCAAATCTGAGTGGAATGGGTGCAGCCCGCACGGTTCCATTTTGTATCATTTTATGACATTCAGGCTAGTCATGGCTACCAGTAGTCTTGCGAAGTCTTGTTGCACTATGTCACTATGTACTGGTATCGCTACGGTACATTCTATACTATGTGGTTGCAGCCTATGCTTCTATAGCACTTGTGCACGCTAAGCCGGATTTGCACGGTTTGAGCTCGCGAGCGAAGGGAAGTGAAAACTGCTGAGACTGGATCTTTTGCCGAGACGTTAACCCTAAAACATCTTAAAACGTTCTTTGCATCACTACCCCAGAGTGAACAACCAACGAGAATCTGAGAAGTACATATATGTACATATAACTTATAACTTAGCTGCTTGATGCTACTTGTTTTTTCTTTCGCTGGATTTCTCTGGTACAAATTCATCCTACATTTGCAAGTGCAGTACACCAAAGCTTAGGTGGAAGAAAGCCCATTTGCATCCCCAGCTCGAGGGATTGCGGTGAGGTTTGGAGCCAAAATCCGCACACGTCGAAACTTCTGACACCACCAGACCGAACTGGAACAAATTTGGATTATTTAAATTTATTTAATGATATTATTAATATTTATATTATATCTATTAATTATTTAAATAATGATGATGATTTTGCTTTGAGGCGCTCATCCAGATCCTACCGGCGAGATTCTGGAGGCGAGCTTGCAATCCGATACTTTGCCGATATTTTAATGATTTTCTATGCCTTGCAATATCTTTCAACTGTCAATCTTGGATTCAAAGGTGGAGTTGGTTCCGAACTCAGGATGTACCAAGGAAATACTCCGAAAGAATTGTTTCAAATACACAGCTCAACCACAAGACCCAAGAACCCCAGCTACAGCATATCTACAACAGTTTAGATCTACAACAGTTTAGCGCCTTTATCTATGTACCTTTGTTGATGTCAAACCATCCAGATCCATCCAGCACGCTGATTCACTTGGCAGATAGCTAGGTTGGGGTGGTCGAATGCTGGCAAGCACCTCAGAAATCTATAGAAGTCTTGTGCGCAGCAACTGCGGCGCCATCACGGAATACCGCATCTGCAGATCCAAAATGATGCGTACTATTGTGTACTTAGTGGTGTCAGTCCTATCCAGAGTTGCGAAGCAAGATTTGCTCGAGGCATCACCTCCTTTGATCAGCCGTGGTGGATTGAATGTGCAGGCTGTTCAAAAGAATTGACGGGTTTGCAGGGTTGTGTAATAGCATGCAATATTCATCAATATTCTACTGTGCAGCCAATCATATCCAATCATAGTGGATGAAAGACCCATGCTATGAATCAAAAGAGAACCATAACTCGGTGCGGACCTTCGTGATGATTCTCGACAGGCCAACTGGGAGCCACTGGGCCTCGCCGAAGGAGGGACAGGGAGGGCTGGGGTTGGATAGGGAGGGATAGGGAATATTTGGAACATCTTGGGACTATTTGGGACTTCGACCTAACATGACCTAACGACTTTGCGGATACTCTGAAATCAAGATGAGATCATCGTGAGGTCAGTAGAGGGAATGCCGCGTCAATGAGGTGTTTGGACTTGGACACCACTCGTTGCGAACACTGAACCATATATTAATAATGTGAGTGATATTATAAATGAAGTGTTTGAAACTTGTTTTCAACATCGAATAGTATCAATGATATTATATCAATGGCCTGAGTTTCATTATGTTTCATTTCCCAGGTGGAGGCCACCCCTTTCACAAAGGGCCAGCACCTCATAGACATCGCAGAGTTTCAGCATGGCACAGCAAGGGCACAGCAAAAGGCACTGTGTCGCTGTCCGTTGCAGTTGAGGTCTCGACGCTCCAGAGGACCTGGACAAGTGCCGATTGGTACCACCGGCCTGTTTTGGAGAAAGATCTGTGATGATCTGTGGAGATTTCTCGGCATGGGCTGACTGGGGGAGACAGCAGTGCTGTCCTTTGCAAGCTGAAAAATGAAGGACATTGAAATGAAATGCAAAGGTCCATTTTATTCTGTTCATCCTCCTGATTCTACCTTACGAAGATTTGACTGGGCCCCAACACAGAAACACTGCAACAATCTGCAATGGCTTGCAAAGCTGAGAGTCGATTGAAGCTCTGCCAGGCATCAATCCTTCAATTCAGGCCTGGTTTGCTTGAATACATTCATAATCAAAGGCTGTGGCAATTGATTTACAGCGATCCATTCGGATTGCTCTTCAAGGCCCAGAGTGCCATGCTGCGTGAGATGTATCCAAACGTGGCCATGGGAGGCACGATAGTGATGTGATGATATAATATGATATAATATAATATGATGTTACATGTGTGTGTTCGAACAAACCATTTTTTTAATGGTGAGAGTTCGTACTCCCCCAGCACTTTTCCGAAGAAATCCTTTGTCAAGATTTGGTGAAGTACCGCAGCAATTGGAGGGACGTCATTTTTACATATTTTCACATTATTTTTTGCTATGTTGACACGTTAATAAACGTGTTTTAGATATCTTCTGAATTTGGATAGGATCCCCTAGAATTATTTGTGATGGAGAGGGTTTTCCAGACTTGCTTCGACTTACTGGAAGTCTTGACAGACGTGTCTTGACCGTGTGTCCGTGCCCAGTGTGGTTCAGCCCAAAGTCTTGTGCCCTTTGGATCCCTTTGGTACCACTGTTGCAGGTCCTGGCCCAGGACCATTGGCAAGAGGTTAGACTCGAGCGCAACTTCTGATTTTCAAGCGCTCCTGAGTGACAGAGCGTCACAATGTACACAACACATTCAATCACTTGACATGTTGCTCAGTAGCAGCTGGTTTTGTCGTTACATGTCATTATGGATTTCTTGGTCACCACACATGGCAAGTATTGATAAGCCCAGCGGCTCTATTGCGGATATATATATATATAGATATATATATAATCATCTTGATCTATTTTCAACATTTTTCAGCTGTACACGATACTCTACTCCTAGTGTCGAAGCTGTCAGACGGTCCCGGAAAAGCAGCTGCGACCTCGACAGCTTTGATACTAGAGAGTAGCAGAGTATTGTACAGCCAACGTGGCTGGATTAGCTTGGCCAATTTGAGCCCAGAGGATTGAGTCTCACATGGAGAGTTTCACCAAATTTCCAATTTCGATTTATACATATCGTTTGTCGTTCGCTGCTTTGCACGAAGGTTCCAAAACCGCACAGTCCCGAACACAATGCATGTTTGTTGGATTTTGGCAATTCAAACCTTCACGATCTGGATGCAGTCGACACCTCAAAGCAGTTGAGTTAATGCGCCGAGATTCGCTCATAGCCGTCCCTCGAGCCTCTCAAAGTGGCTTTCCCAAGGAGGAAAGCACAAACTCATGTTGCCACGTCTCTTAGCAAGTGCTGACCATTGTGAATGGTCAGGAAGGTTGTCGAGTGAATTTCCAGTGTGATACAGTTTGATATATAGCACCTGACTAAGTGACTACTGGCATCTAGTGGCACCATGTGAAAGACATGTATTATTAGGACAGATGCGCTAGGCCCATGATTTGTGTGCCTGCTTTCCCACAAAAAGGAAGCAATCTGACCTTCTGTGTTTGCTCAACAAGTTTGACGGATCGTTGCCATCGCCACAAAGACTGCCACGCGACAATGTGTCCATGTGTTGCCCGCTTCCCTGTCGGAGCTTTTGCTACTCGCTACCCAAACCGCAACCATGAGAGTCTCAAGACCTGGACTCTCTGATGCTGCATGATGCTGCGTGCATTGCCTTGTTTGGAAGGCTCGGGCCTAGGTATCACGATATCCTAGATGTCGGATGATTTGAGTGTTTGTATGTTGTCGAATCATGCTAACCGCGTTCAATTTTTTGGGCCTTGTGTTTTGCTGATTGTCTTGCTGTTTGTATTCTGCTCAAGGAAGCTGCCTCCTTCAGTGGCAAATGCACCTGAATCCTGGAGCAGTTTAGGTGGGCTCATGTGGGCTCTGCAGTTTGCATATCAGTGAAATCGCAAATCCTTCACAACGTGTGTGAATTGTCAACTGCACCAGCAAGACTTAACCAACTGGATGGGATACCTGAGTTTGATTGAGTTTGCAGTTTGTATCATCCAATATTTGCTCCATGACGGTGACAAGTCACGATGTCGACCGTGCCGTCCCTCATGATCCTCATGTTGCTTGTTCCGAACTGAAGCTGGAAGGCTGAGTCACAAGAGCCTCCAAGACTTGGACAGGCAAAACCTTTTCCTTTGATCGTTTCGGAATGTTTTGGACAATTAGCAGATGGGTTTTGAGATGCTTCACAGTTTGTAGGCATGTCGGAGAATGCTTGATGTAATGGATTTCTTGTGCCATGTTCGCAAGTCATGACTGATGTGACTGATGTGACTTCATAATGCAGATGATCCGCAGCCGCTCAAATCTGTTCAAGCCCTTTGGGTGACACACGTCGATCATTGCCGAAGCGGAGTCATGGCAGCCTACTCGTACCCAGCAGACACTGCTCCCGTCCAGTATGTCATGGCTGATGGTTCTCAAGTATATGCCGATGCCGCACCAACCTACACCATGGATCCAGGGGCATATGTGATGCAAGGTGCTCCGGGTGCTCCAATGATGTATTCTCCATCTCCCTACTCCATTCCAGTTGGAGCATCCTATGGTGGGTATCCTATGATGGATGGCTTGGATCATTCCCAGGGGAAGTGGTTTGCACCAGGCGAAGCAATCCCCCCCGGCTTTGTCGTCACGGCACATCCAGAGGGTCACATTGCCCCGCAAGAGGGCCATGCTATGACTGACATGGCGCGTGAGAGCTTTGTGGTCACTGGCACATCTGGCACCGCCCCAGAGACCAAGGCCAAGGCCTCCAAGCCCAAGAAGAGCAAGAAGAAGAAGGCAAGCGGCTGCTGCTAGATGCTTCGATGCTTCCAGAAGCTGCAGCAAGACTATTCTCATGGTCCCCTGAGGGTGCAAGTCCAATGTCCTTGCGATGGCAGGACATGACAGAATAAGTGCGCCTTACTTGCCTAGAGGGCCTCCAATCATCTTCAATCTCCCTTTGACCTCCAGACTGAGAGTACTACTCTCAGGACAGGAGTAAAGCAAATGCTCAAGACTCAAGATGATACAAAAGAGGGCTTTCGCAGATCTAGACTGCTTGCTTGTTCTGCCTGACGATGTCTGACAGTGCACAGCTGTTCATGGATGCGGAGATTTGCGAGCGTAACAGAAACTTAAAGTGTCCACTCCCGATGAACACTGACTTCGCATCGCATGTGACGGCCAGGCATTCCATGAAAACGCCGAAGACTACTATGAAGCAACTGTCTACAAAGACCACATCTAACAGGGATGGAAAGGCCGGGAAAAATCAAAACAAGACAATACTGGGCAGTTAGAGTTTTGGAACCATGAGTTGTGATTTTTTGAGACCGGGATTTGTCCCATGATCTGCGAAGGACAATGGAGATGAGACATTTTTGATTGTTTGCATGTTTGAGAGATTGGCGGTTTCGCTGGACATGGAGCCCCCCGTATACTTCCTCCATGCCTTGTTTGTTCTCATTTGTCCTTGTTGACATTGGTTTGCATTCCCCTATTTATAAAGATATACCGTGGTGATCCGTGGTGTACATAGGTTTATTATCCTGAGGAATTTGTGACCGGCAGCAGGATAGCGATGGATAGGGACTATGTCGGACGAGTTGGGACGACTTGCAGTCAGTTGCAAATGCACCTGAATCCTGGAGCAGTTTAGGTGGGCTCTGCAGTTTGCATTTCGGTGAAATCGCAAATCCTTCACAAAGTGTGTGAATTGTCAACTGCACCAGCAAGACTTAACCAACTGGATGGGATACCTGAGTTTGATTGAGTTTGCAGTTTGTATCATCCAATATTTGCTCCATGACGGTGACAAGTCACGATGTCGACCGTGCCGTCCCTCATGATCCTCATGTTGCTTGTTCCGAACTGAAGCTGGAAGGCTGAGTCACAAGAGCCTCCAAGACTTGGACAGGCAAAACCTTTTCCTTTGATCGTTTCGGAATGTTTTGGACAATTAGCAGATGGGTTTTGAGATGCTTCACAGTTTGTAGGCATGTCGGAGAATGCTTGATGTAATGGATTTCTTGTGCCATGTTCGCAAGTCATGACTGATGTGACTGATGTGACTTCATAATGCAGATGATCCGCAGCCGCTCAAATCTGTTCAAGCCCTTTGGGTGACACACGTCGATCATTGCCGAAGCGGAGTCATGGCAGCCTACTCGTACCCAGCAGACACTGCTCCCGTCCAGTATGTCATGGCTGATGGTTCTCAAGTATATGCCGATGCCGCACCAACCTACACCATGGATCCAGGGGCATATGTGATGCAAGGTGCTCCGGGTGCTCCAATGATGTATTCTCCATCTCCCTACTCCATTCCAGTTGGAGCATCCTATGGTGGGTATCCTATGATGGATGGCTTGGATCATTCCCAGGGGAAGTGGTTTGCACCAGGCGAAGCAATCCCCCCCGGCTTTGTCGTCACGGCACATCCAGAGGGTCACATTGCCCCGCAAGAGGGCCATGCTATGACTGACATGGCGCGTGAGAGCTTTGTGGTCACTGGCACATCTGGCACCGCCCCAGAGACCAAGGCCAAGGCCTCCAAGCCCAAGAAGAGCAAGAAGAAGAAGGCAAGCGGCTGCTGCTAGATGCTTCGATGCTTCCAGAAGCTGCAGCAAGACTATTCTCATGGTCCCCTGAGGGTGCAAGTCCAATGTCCTTGCGATGGCAGGACATGACAGAATAAGTGCGCCTTACTTGCCTAGAGGGCCTCCAATCATCTTCAATCTCCCTTTGACCTCCAGACTGAGAGTACTACTCTCAGGACAGGAGTAAAGCAAATGCTCAAGACTCAAGATGATACAAAAGAGGGCTTTCGCAGATCTAGACTGCTTGCTTGTTCTGCCTGACGATGTCTGACAGTGCACAGCTGTTCATGGATGCGGAGATTTGCGAGCGTAACAGAAACTTAAAGTGTCCACTCCCGATGAACACTGACTTCGCATCGCATGTGACGGCCAGGCATTCCATGAAAACGCCGAAGACTACTATGAAGCAACTGTCTACAAAGACCACATCTAACAGGGATGGAAAGGCCGGGAAAAATCAAAACAAGACAATACTGGGCAGTTAGAGTTTTGGAACCATGAGTTGTGATTTTTTGAGACCGGGATTTGTCCCATGATCTGCGAAGGACAATGGAGATGAGACATTTTTGATTGTTTGCATGTTTGAGAGATTGGCGGTTTCGCTGGACATGGAGCCCCCCGTATACTTCCTCCATGCCTTGTTTGTTCTCATTTGTCCTTGTTGACATTGGTTTGCATTCCCCTATTTATAAAGATATACCGTGGTGATCCGTGGTGTACATAGGTTTATTATCCTGAGGAATTTGTGACCGGCAGCAGGATAGCGATGGATAGGGACTATGTCGGACGAGTTGGGACGACTTGCAGTCAGTTGCAAATGCACCTGAATCCTGGAGCAGTTTAGGTGGGCTCTGCAGTTTGCATTTCGGTGAAATCGCAAATCCTTCACAACGTGTGTGAATTGTCAACTGCACCAGCAAGACTTAACCAACTGGATGGGATACCTGAGTTTGATTGAGTTTGCAGTTTGTATCATCCAATATTTGCTCCATGACGGTGACAAGTCACGATGTCGACCGTGCCGTCCCTCATGATCCTCATGTTGCTTGTTCCGAACTGAAGCTGGAAGGCTGAGTCACAAGAGCCTCCAAGACTTGGACAGGCAAAACCTTTTCCTTTGATCGTTTCGGAATGTTTTGGACAATTAGCAGATGGGTTTTGAGATGCTTCACAGTTTGTAGGCATGTCGGAGAATGCTCGATGTAATGGATTTCTTGTGCCATGTTCGCAAGTCATGACTGATGTGACTGATGTGACTTCATAATGCAGATGATCCGCAGCCGCTCAAATCTGTTCAAGCCCTTTGGGTGACACACGTCGATCATTGCCGAAGCGGAGTCATGGCAGCCTACTCGTACCCAGCAGACACTGCTCCCGTCCAGTATGTCATGGCTGATGGTTCTCAAGTATATGCCGATGCCGCACCAACCTACACCATGGATCCAGGGGCATATGTGATGCAAGGTGCTCCGGGTGCTCCAATGATGTATTCTCCATCTCCCTACTCCATTCCAGTTGGAGCATCCTCGGTGCAGGCAGTGCAACCTAGCATGTACACGACGTCACCCTATGGTGGGTATCCTATGATGGATGGCTTGGATCATTCCCAGGGGAAGTGGTTTGCACCAGGCGAAGCACTCCCCCCCGGCTTTGTCGTCACGGCACATCCAGAGGGTCACATTGCCCCGCAAGAGGGCCATGCTATGACTGACATGGCGCGTGAGAGCTTTGTGGTCACTGGCACATCTGGCACCGCCCCAGAGACCAAGGCCAAGGCCTCCAAGCCCAAGAAGAGCAAGAAGAAGAAGGCAAGCGGCTGCTGCTAGATGCTTCGATGCTTCCAGAAGCTGCAGCAAGACTATTCTCATGGTCCCTTTGAGGGTGCAAGTCCAATGTCCTTGCGATGGCAGGACATGACAGAATAAGTGCGCCTTACTTGCCTAGAGGGCCTCCAATCATCTTCAATCTCCCTTTGACCTCCAGACTGAGAGTACTACTCTCAGGACAGGAGTAAAGCAAATGCTCAAGACTCAAGATGATACAAAAGAGGGCTTTCGCAGATCTAGACTGCTTGCTTGTTCTGCCTGACGATGTCTGACAGTGCACAGCTGTTCATGGATGTGGAGATTTGCGAGCGTAACAGAAACTTAAAGTGTCCACTCCCGATGAAAACTGACTTCGCATCGCATGTGACGGCCAGGCATTCCATAAAAACGCCGAAGACTACTATGAAGCAACTGTCTACAAAGACCACGTCTAAACAGGGATGGAAAGGCCGGGAAAAATCAAAACAAGACAATACTGGGTAGTTAGAGCGTGTTGGAGACGTTGGATAGGAACTATTCAGGACTCGAACCTGACGACTTTGAGGAGGGATACTCTGAAATCAAGATGAGTCATTGTGAGGTCAGTACAGTAGAAGGAATGCCGCATCAATGAAGTGTTTGAAACTTGTTTTCAACATCGAATAATATCAATGATATTATATCAATGGCCTTAGTTTCATTATGTTTTATTTCCCAGGGAGGCCACCCCTTTCACAAAGGGCCAGCATCTCATAGACATCGCAGAGTTTCAGCATGGCACAGCAAGGGCACAGCAAAAGGCACTATGTCGCTGTCCGTTGCAGTTGAGGTCTCGACGCTCCAGAGGACCTGGACAAGTGCCGATTGGTACCACCGGCCTGTTTTGGAGAAAGATCTGTGATGATCTGTGGAGATTTCTCGGCATGGGCTGACTGGGGGAGACAGCAGTGCAGTCCTTTGCAAGCTGAAAAATGAAGGACATTGAAATGAAATGCAAAGGTCCATTTTATTCTGTTCATCCTCCTGATTCTACTTTACGAAGATTTGACTGGGCCCTAACACAGAAACACTGCAACAATCTGCAATGTGCTTGCAAAGCTGAGAGTCGATTGAAGCTCTGCCAGGCATCAATCCTACAATTCAGGCCTGGTTTGCTTGAATACATTCATACATGCTCATACTCAAATTGTAGTGAAAGAAAAACACCAGTTTTTCTGAGTGACAAAAAGCAAGTGGCTGGTCACGCCATTTTGGCTCAAGGCTGACCAGCCACCAATTTTAAGATGCTTCTTTTTGCGTTGCTGTGTTTGGGTGGGTGCGCGGTCAGCCATGTACCCCTCTCAATCCGCAGCGATGCAAATGACGGAAATTCGACAGCTCCGAGATCACTATGGACTACTAGGGGACCTTTGGACCAGCTTCACGCAGATAGCAGGCGATCCTGGGGAAGACTTACGGTTGCTGGCGGTCCTCCCGGCGAATGTGGTCTCGGCAGCTCTGGAGCGCGCTGTCTTGCCAGAGGGCGCTTCACTATCAGCGGTTCAGGCCTCCCATGTGGGATTGATCTACAACCTGGCAAAGCGCATCCAACACCCCATGGTTCACGCAAAACTGAGCGTCTTCGTCGTGAAAAGACAGATGCAAACAACACTGACACTGCCACCATGTCCGCTGGACTTATGGAAATAGTGCAACCGATGTTGGAAAACATGCTTCGCCAGTTGCTGCAAGAGCTGATGGGGAAGATGTTTGGAGGAGATGGCTTCAACCTGGCTCCCGTCTTGGGGCCTTCCGACAAGCCAAAGAAGCCGAAGAAGCCGGCCAAAAGCAAAAAGTTGAAGCTGAAGCAGGTCCGTCGTAGTGCAGTCACCTCTGACTCCTGCCAAAGCCCCTGTTGCCACGACCAAGCCCAATGGCAATGACAAGGGCAAAGGAAAGGGCAAAGGAGTCCAAATGACTCCTGCGGTACCGGCGCCTGTTGCCGGACCTAGCACCAAAGCAAGTGGCAATGATGGGTGGACCACCATTGCACGGCGCCATATGCCTGTCAAGCCATGGTGCCTGCGCAGTGAAGACTGGGGTGCACCAGTCGTAGAACATGATCAAATGGCAAAAAGCTTGACTGAAGCCAAAGGAGTGTTCAAGGCTGTGGTTTTGTGTACTCCTGACCAACGTGACACCTTGCAGGAGCTCCTGAAAGGCACCGAGAAGTTGCATGCCGTTTTGTGCGTTACCCTTGGCAGTGGACCTGGTGCTGAGAAATGCCCAGGCACCAACGTTGGCACCGGCAAGCCTACGTTCCGCCAAGCAGTGTTTACTCGGGTCCATACCCCTGGTCAGACTGTGCCGGGACCCAAGCACAAGGGTCAGAAACTTGAGAAGGTTGAAGAAGTGCGTTTCGCCGTTTTGTACGTCAAGATCGTCCAGAAGTTTGTCAGCCCTGACGATTGGCAGCGAGCGACTCAGAACCCTCAGAAGTTCTTTCACGCATGGCTTGCCAAAAGGCATCTCAAGGCCATGGACAGTTGGGGCTGGCAGAAGGAACATCAAAAGGGTGCCCCGGCCAAGATCTTTGGATTGTGCAAAGTGCATGAGCGTGATGCACTGGCTGTCCTGTTGGCCAGTGGTGCCGGCTGCTTCATCAATCCTTCTCGCTCATATCCCATGCCTGCCAACAAAATTGAATGGTTATAGAGCAGCCTGACAACGAGCCCATTGCCGCCTATGTCCAGCGTGCCCGTGACACAGGCCCTGATTATGGCCTTGTGTGTGGAACCAAGCAAGTGGGGCGACGCGTCAAAAGAGATGCCGATTCGCCCATTTCACGTATCTGGATCCTCGAAGGTGTGCCCCGTTTTTGGACGACTGAGCAGGCCACGCATGCAGCCAAACAGTTGTTCACAGACGTAGAGATGATTCGCCAATGCAAACGGCGACATGACTATGACTACGTGTTCCGTGGCTCAACCACTTCCACTCACGACTTGATTGCCCTGCCTGTTGCATCTGATGATGGAACCCTCGCATTATGAGCCCGCTGGGCGCCGCCGCGCAAGTCGGTTGCTGCCCAAACCATTCGAACCAAAACCTCACTGCCTGTTTAACAAGACTGAACCATCGCCTGTGGCCACTCTAGCAGCCGCCGAGGGTGGCGCTGAACCGGAAGACCGCACCAGTGCCAAGGCCAGTGGGGGCAACCTGGCCCCAGCCAATGCCAAAAAAGTGTGCGCCGAACAGCGTGCATTGCCTAAAGGAATGAGCAAAAAAGACATGCCCCAAGATGGAAACTGTCTCTTTCATGCTGCTGCATACTGCATTAGCAAGTTGACGAAGTCTGAGTTGATCGACCACCACCACCTTCGTGCAGAATGTGTCAGCCATTTGCGCAAACATGACCAGCGCTACATCCATGATTGGGATGGTGAAATGCCCGATGGTTCCAAAGCAGACAGCTTTGACGCCTACTGTAACGCCATGGCCAAGCCAAAGACGTGGGGCAGCAGTTTTGAGTTGCAAGCCATTGCCCGCATGTATGATACAAAATTTGTCGTTTTCCCGCAGTCACCTCACCTGGAAGTTTTTGCCGTCCATGCCCAACAGAGGGAACATGTTGCTGTGATCCATTTCAATGGCACATTTCGATGTCCTCGAGCCTGAGGGTCAGCTGTGCAAAGAACTTGTCGGCATCAGCACCCCACCGCCGCGTGTGCCTGCACGAGGTGGTGGACGCGCGTCCACCGTTTTCACAGCATCCGCAAAGAAGTCTCGTGTCACGTCCCGTGTTCACCAAACCGCATCGCCGTGCTGCCACCGTCTGGACTGCATCTGGTTCGGTTGAGCATCGTCCTCGCCCATGAAGCATGTGTCGGTGATCTTGACCAAGACATCGACGAGGCCGATGCGGTGACCACCATGGCATGCAGCGCTACCTTCGGCGGGGAAGCAAAACATTCCCCAAAGATGATGCTGGTGGACATCGCTGGGCATGCCCCTTGTGCCCTTATGTCGCTGTCAAACCGTGGCACAGGCCTGCGGTGCTCGTTCGGGTCACCTCCTGCACCATCACAATGGTCAAGGCCTCCCAGGCAAACGCGAACACCATGTTGACATGCGCCGCCTTCGAAAAGACGAGCACGCTGTGTGGAAGTGCCCTTGGTGCAATTTTGGCGTCCCCAGCGCCGAAGCGGGAAAGCACAGCCGGGAAATTTTGCGCAAGGCGGCCACCAAACATCGTCTTGCCAAGCATCCAGATCGCCCCCGCCGTGAATGGGTCAAGGACTTGTGCATGAAAGGCCGCAATGCGGCCTATAATCATCGCATCCGCATCACGAACCTCAATCAAGGTGTTGCGTCCTCCATCACCAAACTTGATTGTGCACGTTGGCACCATTCCAAGAGACCTTTGTTTCTCAAGCGCAGCGGAAAAGATTCCTTCTGCCTCAAGAAAACCTGGGTTTGTAAGCAATGCAAGGCCTTCTATGACAAGGTCTCCAGTGCACTCAAACACAAGTGTCGTGCCAAACGAAGCCATTCCGAGTTCGTCAAGCGTGCTCTCAAAGCATTCCAGCGTGATCGTACAAAAGCACACAAGATGCTCAAACAGAAGGATCCGTCCATCGCCTGTTTTGCTGCCTCTGACATTGACTCGCTCTTCAATGTTGCAGAAAGTTTTGCCCGTGCCTCAGGACCATCGCCATGACTCAGATCGCCTCACTCAATGTCGGCCAGGCTGGTGTGGTTAAAATTGCTGCCATTGCTCAGTGCATCCAGAACTATGACATTATTGCCCTTCAAGAGGTCAATGTTAATTCGCATAGTGCGCCAAGATTTGTCAGACAATGGAGCCAGAAAGGTTTCCGCTGCTACTTGGGTCGTTATGACGAAGCTGCTGGGTACCATCGTGTAGCTCTCCTCAGTCGCCACCCGCTGCGGCAGGTTGATTTGGGGTTAACTGTGGTGTCTCCCAAAACCCAGCACGCTTCAGAATGTGTTAATCGTGGGGTGTTATGGCCACGCGAGCCACACAGCTGCCGCTCGTGCGCTCATTTTCGACCTTGTTCACTCCATCAATCTTCTTCATATTCCGTGGATCATGATTGGTGACTTCAATCTTGTCGATTCCGACCTATGTCAGTTGTTTGCTTGTGGTGTTGCTGATTCCCTGGATGAACCTTTTTGCGCCCAAGGACCGTTGTTGCCCACGTGTCGCGGGGATCGTCGCATCGACTTCGCAATCAGCAAGCACATGCACCCCACTCAGTTCAATCAACATGAAGGCGTGGCAGACCATGACTGTGTCGTTTATGGTTTTGACTCTTCTCCCCATCAGTGCATCAAGGGCTGCCCCAAACGCTCTCCCATTGAAGTCACTGACGCGGAGGACATTCACCATCGCTGGAACCATCATTGGTGTGCTACTCAATTCGAGAACTTCACAAGAACAAAGATGTTCAAGCTGCGTGGACCATGTTGTCTGACCAAGCAGAACGTGTTCTCTGCTCTGCCCCCGGGAAAGGGTGCCCTGGGTCGCAAACTTGGACTCCCTGTCCTATCCACTCCAGAACCTTCAGACAGCTCCGCCCTGCTGAGCCTGTTCACTTGCGGCGCCTTCGACGTTTGCATCGGCGCATTGCGGAAATTCTCCGCCATCCTGACCATGCCCACCTTCGCAGTATTGCTGTTGTTGGTGCCCGCGGTATGGAAACCCTCTTCCCTGTCCTTGCCAATTTATGTGAACGCACCATTGACCAGTTCTCTGACACTGTTGCGTCACTAATTTTGCAAACTGAGGTGCTCATAAAAGATACAAACTTGTCAAAGTGGAAGAGCCGCATTGCCGGCAGTGAAGCCGAACAGCGTCGGTGGGTCAAAATGCGTGCTCAACAGTGGGTTGCCCAGACACTCCAGCCGGAAATTGCAACCCCTGCCAGTGTTCGTAAAGCCATTCATCCTTCCCATGTTTTAGAGCATGAAAGTGCCGTGTGGCGTGATGAATGGTCACACAACCAGGTTGACATTCCATGCATCCGGGATTTGTTACACAGTGTTGTCCCTCGCCCGCCAGCCTGCCAGGTCGACTTGACAATTCACCCGACTGAGCTTCGCAGAAGCGCCATGTCCATGGTGGGTAAGGCCCCTGGCCCAGATTCTTGGCAGGCCAATGATTTGGTGACCCTGCCTGAGGAGTTTTGGCAAGCCTTGGCAGACATTTGGAACCTCGATGAACCTCGTGCTCCAGCATAGCCAAATCCCAACGACTTGGTCCGATGCGCGCGTAGCATTGCTGCCTAAGCCGGATGGGTCCACTCCCCCATTATCAGTTGCTAGTGTTTTGTGGCGCATTGGTGCCCGTGTCCTAGTCCGTAAGTTATCCCCATGGATCCGTAGCTGGACTGATGCATCAGTAATGGGTGGCCTGCCTGGCACCTCGGCTAATAGTGTGCATTCTATTTTGTCTCATGCCATTCCCAAGCACTCTATTTTTGTCTCCCAAGATTTGGCGCGGTTTTTCGATTCTGTCAGCTGGGAAGCCACGCGCGAAATTTTGACTTGGTTGCGATGTCCCGGCCTAGTCACCCAGCTCTTAGCTTCATTCTATCGTCAGGGCCGCAGACTTTTCTCATTCGCAGGTGGTGTTTCGGACAATTGGTTTTCTCCGGGTCGATCACTTTTGCCAGGATGCCCCATGTCACCCATGCTGGCTGCATGTTTCATGCAGGTTTGGTCACACTATGATGTCAAAACATCAGGTGTGTCCTTGGTCATGTTTGTCGATGACCGCACATTTTGGGCGTCGGTTGGGCGTGCCACTGAGCCCCTCTGACGACTGCCATGAGGAACGAAGCTTTGGCACAAGGCATTCGGTTGAAAGCCATCAGCGTCGGCAGAGCAGCTATACAAAGGCAGCGGAGCAGCTTAAACCGTCTTGATGTTCTTTGCTTGATGCTCTTGCTTAAGAGGAATGTTTCACCAGATTCCTGCCAGGAGACCCCTGGAACAGGCGTAGGCTTCGCGTAGACTTCGTGTAGGCACCGCGTAGGCTCGGGTGCCCGGACTGACAACCAGCCCACGTCCGCACCAGTCCATATTCGACACATTGAACCGCCCAGAACTGCCCTTCACCAAGCTAGCGACAGTCGAACACGTCGCTTGGCTTGACTCCAGCATAGTCAAAAGTTACTAGCTGAGTCTTCAGTGATTTATCATGATTTATCCACCAGATGTTTAGTGTGCGCTTTGGGACCTGGTTGCTGGTGAGGCTGCTGCACATGGGCGTGGCTGCAAGATGTCTATGTGCGCTTTGGAGCCTGGGCGCTCGTGCTGCTGCAGGGAGTGCAGGGTGCCGCAAGGCATCCCACTTAGCAGAAATGTGAATGGGACTGGTCGCGTAGGCAAAAGTTCCGTTTCCAACCTTCCAAAAGCAAACGGAAGTGTGACGGCGTAGGCAAAAACGTACATTGTGGCGTCGCTTTACACGGGCATTGGGCCTGCATAGGCACACCTTCTTCAAAGGGATGAGCCACGTAGGCTCCCACTGTGGCCGCGTAGGCATTGCGTAGACAGCGGCGTAGGCAGCACAGGAGTATACGGGCCCAGACAACAAAAAAACTCCAGACTTGCACTTAGTGGAAGTCTTGACAGACGTGTCTTGACCGTGTGTCCGTGCCCAGTGTGGTTCAGCCCAAAGTCTTGTGCCCTTTGGATCCCTTTGGTACCACTGTTGCAGGTCCTGGCCCAGGACCATTGGCAAGAGGTCAGACTCGTGCGCAATTTCTGATTTTCAAGCGCTCCTGAGTGACATACATTCAATCACTTGACATGTTACTCAGTAGCAGCTGGTTTTGTCGTTACATGTCATTATGGATTTCTTGGTCACCACACATGGCAAGTATTGATAAACCCAGCGGCTCTATTGCGGATATATATATATATATTGAATCATCTTGATCTATTTTCAACATTTTTCAGCTGTACACGATACTCTACTCCTAGTGTCGAAGCTGTCAGACGGTCCCGGAAAAGCAGCTGCGACCTCGACAGCTTTATAGAGAGTAGCAGAGTATTGTACAGCCAACCTGGCTGGATTAGTTTGGCCAATTTGATCCCAGAGGATTGAGTCTCACATGGAGAGTTTCACCAAATTTCCAAGTACGATTTATACATATGCAAGAAGGTTCCAAAACCGCACAGTCCCGAACACAATGCATGTTTGTTGTATTTTGAAAATTCAAACCTTCACGATCTGGATGCAGTCGACACCTCAAAGCAGTTGAGTTAATGCGCCGAGATTCGCTCATAGCCGTTCCTCGAGCCTCTCAAAGTGGTTTTCCCAAGGAGGAAAGCACAAGCTCATGTTGCCACGTCTCTTAGCAAGTGCTGACCATTGTGAATGGTCAGGAAGGCTGTCGAGTGAATTTCCAGTGTGATACAGTTTGATATATAGCACCTGACTAAGTGACTAGTGGCATCTAGTGGCACCATGTGAAAGACATGTATTATTAGGACAGATGCGCTAGGCCCATGATTTGTGTGCCTGCTTTCCCACGAAAAGGAAGCATGCTGACCTTCTGTGTTTGCTCAGCAAGTTTGACGGATCGTTACCATCGCCACAAAGACTGCCACGTGACAATGTGTCCATGTGTTGCCCGCTTCCCTGTCGGAGCTTTTGCTACCCGCTACCCAAACCGCAACCATGAGAGTCTCAAGACCTGGACTCTCTGATGCTGCCTGATGCTGCATGATGCTGCATGCATTGCCTTGTTTGCAAGGCTCGGGCCTCGGTATCACGATATCCTAGATGTCGGATGATTTGAGTGTTTGTATGTTGTTGAATCATGCTAACCGCGTTTAATTTTTTGGGCCTTGCTGTTTGTGTTCTGCTCAAGGAAGCATAGGAAACTGCCTCCTGCAGTTGCAAAGACATCTGAATCCTGGAGCAGTGTAGGTGGGCTCATGTGGGCTCTGCAGTTTGCATTTCGGTGAAATCGCAAATCCTTCACAATGTGTGTGAATTGTCAACTGCACCAGCAAGACGTGATAGGGGGTCGAACATGACGTTATATTTCCAAGAACATAATCATCGTACTTGTTTTGCCTTGGATGCATGTGTGATTGAGGTATGGCCGTTCTGGAGAGAAAAGCTACCTTCAGCAGGTCCCATCGAAAGGCGCTGCAGAGGATTCTGACGAGAGCGATTGAGATCACTATATGATACTATATCTATATGTGGTTGTATCGCATTGACAGGTTTTTCTCTTGACAATTGAGACAAGATAAACCAGTTTGTGTTTGTGTGATGTATATTGATGTATATTGATGTATATTGATGTATATTGATGTTTATATTGATTTATTGATTTATATTGATTTATATTGATGTATATTGATTTATATTGATGTTTATTGATTTATATTGATTTATGATTTAAATGCATACTAAATATTTGTGCGATGATTGTTTGGCAATCTTTGCAGGCTAGGCTGTGGAGATACTGTGCCACAGCCGCGATTGTCTTATCACAAGTTGCAGCTGTCACGAGCTCAGATTGTTAATGTCGGCGGCCTGAGGCATCTGAGGCCTTTGCAGTGCAAGTGCTGCAAGTCTTGCGCCCAGGTTGCCTTTGTGGGCTCAGTGCAAGCACCTCGCACTCCGTTGAAGGTGCAAACATGTGCACTCTCAGGTACACGCCTTGGGGATGACTTTGGGATACGGAGCCTTTTGACATATTTTGACATCCAGTTTAATCATTCATATTAATTCTGTATATAGTATATGCGTTCTTGAATTTGGTCCCTGTGTTGGAACATGTTGTAACTGTTGTAGCCTTCAGGTCCTGTTGGAATGACTGTGGCCGTACTCAAGGTGGGCAACTCAGAGTCTGTGTGTGTGGGTGCTTTTACTGAATATGATATGTTTTGGCCCAAATTCGACATAATTCCACTGCAAGAGATGTTGCCAGGGGCACAGGTAATTGCATGACAATGATGCCTTGCTGAGAAATTTGAGGAGAAACTCCGAGAAAGGGGCCTCCACCTCAGAAATTCACTGTGGTCTTACATCTTCGATGATTTTCAAACCTGTTTGGACTTTGTGTTTGCAAAGATCAGCAAAGATAGCAACCTTGATGAATCTCTGAGCTTGGTCAAGTCCCTCAAGGCCTTTCCACATCGGGGCTGAAGTCTGTTCTGATAAAGCGGCTTGAAGAGGTGAGGGAATCGTACTGTGGTGCTACTGTGGTACTCAGCAGCTTTGAACATTGAGATCAAGTAGCAGCAATCACGCTCTTCGGACTTTTTCAGACTACTTATTATGGTGACCGACTGGATGCAATACCTAATTTTGATTTAATTTTGCAGATTGTATCATCCACAATACTGGGTCCCGGGGTTAAGTCGTAGCATTGCTGTTTTGTCGTAGAGGATCAGCATGTGCCTTGCAGAACTGCATGTTCTAAAGCTTGATTTTATGATCATATTTATGTTGAACAGATTCTGATATTTTGGTCTTGGGTGAGCGTGTGCCTTGCCGTGCTTTTCTTCCGTATTGTTTGATATAATGCATTTTAGAAAGTTAGAATTGGTGCTACAGTACATTGCTGCTAGACTGCTGCTGGGCTGCTGGGGTGCTGCTGAGCGAGTGCTACTAAGCTATTCTCAGAAAGCGTTTGTTACTGGATTGTTGCAGGCTGGACTGCTCCAAACTGCTGACGGATTGCTGGTAGATTTTCATTACGCTGCTGCAAAATTGCTGCTGGCACACTGCTAGGTAGCGTGTTGCTGGGCTGGTGCTAAGCTGCCGCTGAAGTGCTGCTAAATGTTTGCTGGGTATCACCATGGGCAGCGTGCAAACTGCTGCTCGGCTGGTGCTAAGGCAGTTGCTAGAATGCTGCCAGGCCGCTGGCAAACTGTTGCAACTACTGCTCAAGGAGCGCTTGGCAGACTGCTGCCAAACTGCTCCTAGCAGGCTTCTCCTGAGGCCTAGGCCGCTGCCTCACTTCTGCTCGGTAGCTGCTAGACTGCTACTAAACCGCCGCTGGGCTGCTGCTAGATCGGCTACCCCACAGGCGAATTGTGTGATTCTGCCCTTGAATTTTGCAGTGCTTTTGGGAGCTGGGGTTTCCAAAGCTACTTTCTGACCTTGTTTGGTACCTCGTTTTGACATGTTTTGACCTTGTTGGAACCTCGTTCGGAACTCGTGATGAAAACCTACTTAGGGGCTCAGTTCTACTTTCTTTCAAGAATCGTTGGGCCATTGGGTTGTGTTACCAAAGCATGCATGAATCATGTTCACATGCCGGACGCAGGCACCGGGTGAACCAAAATCATATCAAAAAACATGCAAATGGAGAATGAAAGTCTTTGGTGGGCACTGGGGGCTGAAGCATCCTGAGGATAGCATCTCCAATATTCTCCAATATGTTTTAGAGTTTCTGGAGCATTTTCAACCCTACAAATTATAGGTTTCAAAGAGTGCCACCATGCCCCTACTTATCAAGCGGTCACATGGTGAGTTTCATGAGAAACACATACCCAAAGCATATACAATGAATAGGAATTCCATGCTGAACTGATCAAAAACAGTATAATATTAATATATATATATATTAATATGAGCATTATGAGCCTCGGTCGAAGCCGCGTACACACGTGGAAAGGCATCACGCGGCTACGACTTAAAACGAGCGGCCGTGACTTAAACCATGCGTAAGACCCGGCAATGACTTAAGACGAGATGCTATGACTTAACCCTGCCACTTGAATGCTACATGACGGTGACAAGTCACGATTTCGAACGTGCCGTCCCTCATGTTGTTTGTTCCGAACTGAAGCTGGAAGGCTGAGTCACAAGAGCCTCCAAGACCTGGATCAGGCAATTTTTTTTCCTTTGATCGTTTTGGAATGTTTTGGACAATTAGCAGATGGGATTTGAGATCCTTCACAGTTTGTAGGCATGTCAGAAAATGTTTGACTGTCGAGGCTATTCAAGATTGACTGTTGGCCAACTCAAGGTCGGAGTCAGACTTAGTCTGCTTAGCGGCTTAGCATTTTTGCTTTTATTTGCAGAGTTGATCAGTGGTTCTTTGATTTTCTTCATGGCTGCGTAGAGGATATTGATGAACAAAATGATGCGTCAGGCGAAATGTGCCGAGCTTGGCCTTACCAAATCTGGTCGCAAAGCTGATTTGGTGGCCGGATCTTCAGTGATGTTTATGGTTCAGAAACTGTCAACACAGCTTACGAAATGTTTGTTTTGCACCAAGAGATGCTGTTCCATGCTGATCCACATTGTTTTGTTTTATGAATCTATTGACAAGTTGACATGACTTGCTCATGGCTAAGCAATCACTCCTTGAGTCCTGAGCAAGGCTCGACTGGAGGCTCAAGCGGCCGTCTCTGTGGCTGAGGCTGTGGTTGAAGTGGTTAAAGTGATTGAAAATTGAAACACTTGGTGCACTTTAAATCACTTTGATGCACTTTGAATCACTTTGGATCACCTTTACTTTGGCAGTCAGTTTGAAACAGATACTTACTGGAAACAGTCAGTTTTTTCAAATTCGTTTGTGCGTTTGGGGTCCTGCAAAGCCACAGCTGATAGAGTCGGACAGGCAAGCTTTGAGCTGAGGGACGAATTTCACGTTGGGGACAAGGCGGGTCGACGCAATGCCTTTCGTTTCAGCCATCTTTGTCCATCATGCAACATGTCTTGCAACGTGTTCTACCAGCGGTGATCCAGTGGTAAGTTGTCCATGAGTGCAAGGAGTAAGGAGTGCAAGACAAACCCGAAACGACTTTGGACATCTTTGGACTCTCGGACTGCTTGGGGAGGACTTCAAAGGTGTTATTGTTTGTTGCTGGCAGGTGATGGCACTGCTGGAAGAGGAGGAGGAAGAATACGAGGCAGTTTTTCGATTGGGGTCGGACATTAGTCGGGCATTATGTCGCATGGTGTGGCAACCAAAAAGTAGACAGGTCGGAACTGAAGATGCAACGTCTAGCTTGATCAAAGGTTAACACATGTCGGAAATTCAGCAGGGATGAAATTCATAAAGCCCTCAAGCCCTGAAGGCTGTGGTCCAATGCAACAATGGAGATGACACCTACTTGATCTCTTGGACGGAGGTCAACCAGTGTGCAGTTTGATGCCTGAATCTGGCAACATTCCATGGCACTATATAATTTAATTCATGAATGAAAGTGCAGGATGGTTACGAGCACACTCAGAAGGCTGAGAACATGAGGTGTGGACATAGAGGATTCTTGCATTGTGCTACAGGTACATGAGTAATGACGTGTTGCCACTGTCATTGCCAGTTGCAGTACTTCTTTAAGTGCATCAGAGAATCAGAGGACTTTAGACCACAATTTTGCATGGAGGGAATGCAAGGACATCAAAGTCTTGTATCTGACAGTGGTTTGGGACTTGCAGTCATATATTATGCATTTAGCAGTGCCTGGAATTTCGATGTATTTGGACTACAAGATGTGCGACCTCAAAGTTGTTTGACCACGTCAGGCTCCTCAAGCGTGCGGAGAAGAAGTTTCAGTTTTCTGTGCGCCCGCTTGGTAATGGATTTACTCGGTAAGTAGGGCAAACCAGCAGTTGCTAGCGGCGATGAAGGCCATCCACAGGGCTGACCAGCTCACCACAGGATCACATCACAGGGAGTAAGACTCGCATCGGTCAGAACAGAAGGCTTCCACGAATTAACGCTGAACATCGCTGAACATCGCTGAACATCGCTGAACAGATCTCACAACGTCAGACTCAATGTGACTGCCAGGCTGGTGACAAAGTTGAAGGTCTATACCATGAGGAGGACACATGGTACCCTGCCAGGATCTCGGTCCGATGTCCTATTCTATCCCATTCTTTAATTGTTGTTTTGCAAAACATCAGATGGCAAAGAAATAGAGATATTGAAACCTGGTATGAACCTTGATGGGCACAACATTGGCACAACATGGCACAACTATTTGCTGCCACATGGCCAGCACATGGCCTTTTTTTGTTGACACAGGAGGGTTGGCAGGAGGAATGCCAGAGGTAATGGAGTTGGCGACTTCATGCGACTTCTCTGATTGCGTACCGCGAGAGATGGCTTGGCTGAGGCTAGAGTGAAATGCATCAATGATTCGGGGTCGTATACCATCCTTTGGGAGGATGGCCGAGATCTCAAACTGGGCACCAGATTCACCAGACGTTGTTCTTTGATTCCCTGATTGATCCTGAGATCGCATTTTGTATGTGGATCGGCTCTGTCAAGTATTCCAAAGTTGTATAATGTTGTATTAAATAATACTATAAAGGATCATAAAAGTGTACTGAGCGAGTTCATGCAAATTCCCTCTTTCTGTCTGGTGGCGGAAAGACATCCAAAGACTCAAAGACATTCAAAGACTGCATTACAGACTGTACTCTGAACGTTGTGCCTTGAGAGCCGAGGTGAGGAGTACGAAGTCGAGCAGCTTCTCCTAGCATGTGAGTAACAACTGCTGCTTTCTCCGCTGTCGCTGTTCAATTCTTTTCTCTGGAAATGTGACATGTGACATGCTAAGTTATGCCAAGCGATGCCAAGGGAAAAGGATCTGAAGCCGCAAACGCAACCAGTGGCGCTGGCTGATCTCAGGTCATCACCTCGTATAGTCTAAACTCTAAACATTTGCCAACAAAATGAATCAAAATGATACAACATGTAGTGGTGTGTTCCCATTGGTAGGGCATTGCTCAAGCAGCTCATGCTTCCCAAGATGTTCAACT
The DNA here is from genome assembly GCA_947184155.2 of Cladocopium goreaui. NCBI lineage: Eukaryota > Dinophyceae > Suessiales > Symbiodiniaceae > Cladocopium > Cladocopium goreaui. The sequence continues at coordinate 207,239 of CAMXCT020006246.1, forward strand.
TTAGAATGCATCGAGATGCCAAGGCCAAGACAAAAGTTCTTGGGCATTGTTGCAAGGTGCTGATCTCAAGATTTGCCATTTGCAAAGCCAAAGTAGACTGCTGTATCAAGAAAAAACCCTGATTGAAACGGCTTCTCTGCTGTTTAAAAGTAGCATGTGAGGACCTTCAGCTTTGGCACCTTTGTCAACATTGGAGCTGAACGTGACGGTTGCGTGCCAAGCTAGTTTTGTGTCATCAGACTGCAGATCAATTATGATCGCATGTTCTTTACTTGCAAGTGACATCTTTCGTCCTACCTTTCGCGTGACACACATTTCAAGGTCTCCTAAGACCCTGGTTTACGTACAAGGGCGAAGAGCACAACTTCAAGTCGGGAGACAAAGTGCAGGCTCCCTTCATCAGCAGAAGAGAGAGGAGATGTTGATATTTTTGATTTTGTTGCACTTGGTTAAATTCGTTGATGTTTGCACTCTGTACGCATTATCTTCATTGTTTGCTGGATTTCTTGTGCCATGTTTGCAAGTCATGGCTGATGTGACTTCATAGGAGATGATCCGCAGCCGCTCAAATCTGTTCAAGCCCGTTGGGTGACACAAGTCGATCATTGCCGAAGCGGAGTCATGGCAGCCTACTCGTACCCAGCAGACACGGCTCCCGTCCAGTATGTCATGGCTGATGGTTCTCAAGTATATGCCGATGCCGCACCAACCTACACCATGGATCCAGGGGCATATGTGATGCAAGGTGCTCCGGGTGCTCCAATGATGTATTCTCCATCTCCCTACTCCATTCCAGTTGGAGCATCCTCGGTGCAGGCAGTGCAACCTAGCATGTACACGACGTCACCCTATGGTGGGTATCCTATGATGGATGGCTTGGATCATTCCCAGGGGAAGTGGTTTGCACCAGGCGAAGCAATCCCCCCCGGCTTTGTCGTCACGGCACATCCAGAGGGTCACATTGCCCCGCAAGAGGGCCATGCTATGACTGACATGGCGCGTGAGAGCTTTGTGGTCACCGGCACATCTGGCACCGCCCCAGAGACCAAGGCCAAGGCCTCCAAGCCCAAGAAGAGCAAGAAGAAGAAGGCAAGCGGCTGCTGCTAGATGCTTCGATGGTTCCAGAAGCTGCAGGAAGACTATTCTCATGGTCCCCTGAGGGTGCAAGTCCAATGTCCTTGCGATGGCAGGACATGACCGAATATGTGCGCCTTACTTGTCCAGAGGGCCTCCAATCATCTCCGTTTGACCTCCAGACTCGAAGCACCACTAAAGCAAATGCTCAAGAGGATACAAAAGTGGGCTTTTGCTGCTCGAAACTCTGCTTGTTTTGCCTGCGATGTCTGACACTGCACAGCTGTTCATGACTGCGGAGATTTGTAAGCATAGCAGAAACGTAAATTGTCTACTCATGAAAACTGACTTACATCGGACGTGATGGCAGGCATTCTACGAAGATGACGAAGATTACTACCAAGCAACTGTCTACAAGGACCAAGTCGAATGTGGATGGGGATACCAGGAAGAATCAAAATAAGACAATAGTAGGCTAGAGCTGTGGAACCATCAGCTGTGAATCTTTTGAAACCAGATTTGCGCCATGATCATCCATGATTTGCGAAGGACAACGGAGATGGGACATTTTTGATTGTTTGGGACGAAGATGGTGAAGAGCATGTGTGGGAAACTTGGCGCGTCGCTGGACATGGAGCCTCACTATACTTCGTCCATGCCTTCCCTTGTTCTCGTTTGTCATTATTAACATTGGTTTGCATGCCTCTACTGGCTGCATTTTGAGCAGATTTTAGGGCAAAGAAGAACCACCTCAAGCTTCTTCGCTTGTCTGAGCTGGAGGAAGGAAGCAAGGTGGGGATCATTGAGGATCCGATGTCAGACTGAGAAGCAGTGCTTGTAAGACTTACAGACAAGGCACTTCTCCAGGTGGACAGTAATGTTCTCCGTGCATGACCCAGCCAAATGGCCCAAACGTAGAATGTGCAGGCACACAGGCACACCCGCACACAATTTAATGTGATCATGATGTAGCAGGATGGACTGTGCTCCCGAATCGAGATGGCAATTTCGATATGCTTCGGAGAAGCGTTGGGAATATCTGCCGGACGCAAGCTGCAATGCATTGACTGCAGCCGCAGATGAAGGGAAGCGAATAGAAACGATTTTTCATCCGTTGCTTGGGGAGGTTAGTGTTGACTTGAAGCTCCAGAAGACTGTAAGTGGCATCAATGGAGAGGTGAGATGCGTCCCTGGCTGGTGGGGTGAAGATGCCAATCTGGCAGCTGGAATCCTGGTTGCATGTGAAGATCCCAAAGGCTCACGCGGCCCAGGTGGCTCAGGTGGCTGTGTCCAAGTTCTGCTTGGGGTGGAAGACCGACCTTGGTGGGCAGAGAAACAAGCTGGCCCGTTTTGGGGCTTTGTGGAGCAAACTGATCCAGACCTTCCAGCTGCCATGGCACGAGAAGCTGCTGAAGAGACCCTTGGCGTCTTGGGAAGCGAAGATGAAATCTGTGGCTGTCTTCGATCTGATGAACACTCAACGACAGTGTGTCGCTCGCCATGGCATCATGGTCCAGATGGTCCTGGTCTTGAGATCCTTCGCATCGTGAATCTTGGCTCGTTGACACGAAAAGAGCGCAAGGCAGTTCAGCAGAGCTTTCGATATCGTCGAACCCTTGCTGTGGCGGCTGCGGCCACAGCTATGCAAAGTGCAGCCCAAGGCGTGCCGAGTGCGCCAGTTGCTCCAGTGTCTCCTGCATCGCACCTGGAAGTGGAAGAGCTGCAATGGACAAGCGCAAACTCCCTTTTTGGAAGTTTGCAGGAGTGCAGTCGCTGGATGTTGCGATATGTTGCCAGAATGAGACAAGGTTGGAAAAGAATGGAATAGTGAATAGACATTTCTGGTATTTTCCCGTCTCCAAAAAGATAGCATAGTATAGAAATTGTATAGAACCATATAGAAACACGAGAAATGAACGTCCCCTTTGCTTTGACAGAGTATATTTGTAAGATTTTGTAAGGATCTCCTTAGGTTTTCCGTACTTCCACCATGTTTCGAACTCTTATAGACCTATTACAGAGACAGCTGGAATGGTCGTCGACTGATTTGATTCAAACATCAAGTGCTATTCAGATTTTCAGTCCCATTGTCAGCTTGGATCCTTTAGTTTGCTTTATAGGATTAGGCTGAGATTGGTGAAGCCCCGCTCGGAAAGCCCAAACTTCATCGGTGGCCAGGATGGACGAACTCCGTTGATCGGAAGGGACAAACGACCACTGCGAGGCTTTGTCACAGAGCTTCTGCAGGAGGCGACTTGTCAACACCATCCTGAAAGTGTCATATGTATACTGTATAATGATGTATAATGATATATAATATATATATATACAATATACATGTAATATCCTGTAATATCCTGTAGTATGAATAATATGTCAATAATTGAAATTATCTTAGTGAAAAGATGCTATGTAAATCTATGTAATACATTTATATAATAGTAATAATAAGCCTGAATGAGTTCCAAGATGTCATAGCATACATCAGCATACCAATCCCTCAACACAAATGCTTGGTACAGCATGCGTTTTCTTGTCCTTGAACTGAATATGCTGAAAGGGTGCTGTAGGACTTGTGACGACTAATTGTTTGCTGTTATTTTCTGTTCAGAAAAAAAAAAAAAAACAATGAGCTGGCACAGGGTCTTCGATGGCATGGCGGTGAGCGCTTTCGAGAGTTTTGCACACGAAGCCCTGAGGCATGCCATGCTGTGGGTGCACCATCAGAATTTAGATATGATGATATGAACATCATTCAGAAATCATATTCATACCATACCACCTTGCATCATATCATACTGTATTAATAATACAGTCATATATTCAATTATAATATGTTACTATGATCATATATTATGTATCAATATGTATCATATATCTGTGCAGACAGTCCCCAATGCCATCCCGCTGTGGAGCTAGTCCCTAATCTTCTGATGGGTCCCTTGTGAGGAGCCCTTTTGTTGTGGACACAGTCAATGTGGTGTTTGTTCGGCGTTCCATAGTAGTTCAATGTAGTTAATTTCCAAAGTTTCGTTCAACACGGTTAGGTTGCACCTTTTCAGCTCATATTTTTGAGGTTCCCACCCTTCCCGTTTCGGTTCCATGCCACCTTGATGTTAATCAATGTTAATCATACATAGATATCATCTTATAATATGCTGATTGATCTAAAGGTCCTTGTAACAAATTATGATTAAGAAGACAGTTGATATGCTTTCAACACTCACGAAAGCTTTTTTTGAGTTTGCGAAAGAAACAAAAACATAGCAAGTCAAAGTTTCGCTACAGTTTGAATCATCACTGTACACATACATAACGTATAGGGAATTATAGGGATATATCGTCGAAAGTTACGCGAAGGAGCGGGCAGAAGTGAAAGTGCAATTTGAAGGGTGCTGCACAGTAGGCCATACAATGCCATACACATCCGTACACATAAAATCGACCGTATTACTGTAAGCCCAATATTACGCATAAATCGGTCCCGAGAAGGGATTCTGTGATGCTAGCTGCATGCATACAATGTTTGGACGAAGTAATCGTAATTTGGCAGGTAATTATTTTGTTTTCAGAAGAGGCATCGTTGCCCAACATGTGTGAAAGATAGACATTCGCAGAAGTAGAATTTGATTTCAAAGAATGGCCGTTTCCGGATGGAATAGTTTAGGTCAACCGCCAAATATATCCAAATATAACATCATTTCAATCGTCATTCATGATCAAACACATACAGTCAGTAGACAGAGAGACACACACACACCCACTGACCATCAGCTGGAAAGTGTTCTAACCCGTATGAGTCCTATCACTCGTATGACATGTATGACCGTATGACCATGATTTGCAAATCAGCCAGGTTTTGCAGCCCATGCCTCACTTCAGAGCATTGATTCCAAGGCTCAATGCAGCTTTAAGATGCTGAATGGCGTCCATGACGCAAAACAACCAAAAGATACCAACAGATACCAACAGCAGTTTGAAATATTTTGAGTGTATTTGGATATTATTTGGTGTCCGTTCATAGCACTTTGACCTGGAGAATTAGATCATCGATCAAGAAATGGCAAGGTCCCTTGATAATCTTGATATCACATTTTGAATTTTAACCCGATTCTGCTGCAGTTTGTCTCCATTGTTTTCCATATATGGTAGTACAGCACTGCATGCGTTCGTGACAGGCTCATCAGCGAGTCCAGTCGCATTGCATTTGTGCAGCCACGCTGCAACCGAGTGGTGTCGCATCTCCGGAGCGCTGTTCGTGCTCAACAAGCCGCCAACGGACATGTCATCGCGATCGTTGTATTCCTTGTGGCGATCGTCCAACTAGGCCACAGACTGGCAAGGTGAAATAGCTTGGAGGTGAGGTGAGACGAGGTGATGGAGCTTTCAGAGATGTTCGGCAACCTACGTCAAGTTCAATGCTGTCATTGTCTCGTCTTGATCCTGACGAGAATTTCAAGTGCGACGGATTACACTGGAGCTCGTAAGAAGATGTACACAACTTGCGCAACAAGAGACAGCCAAAGACAAAGATGTCAATGTACAGTTCAAACATGTTAAATGGAACGCATTGGCAAAACCTGCATGACCAAATGGTGAGCAGCGGGGAAAACATGGTGACAGAATGTAAAAGGGTGGTACCGATGTTCATTGTTTGCTTGATGTTTGCTCATCACCTCAACCCAGCCATGCGCACAGCGCATTCTGCTTTGACATTTTGTTTAGTGCTCAGTCCTTGCTTGTTGATTTGGTCTTATGCTATTAGGATCTATTTGGTTTGATTTGTCTCAATTTGTGGTTCTATATTCCGCCTTTGCTCGCGACAAATATTACAGTTCCTATTCTATTGATTTTCAATCTGGTGTAGTGGTTCAAAGACTACATTTGGAACATTACTTCTATTAATTACCTAGTTTCAGTCATTTTTGAGGGACAGCTTTAACCAACTTACTGAAGATGTCTCTGACAGCAATCCGTATCTCGGCTCTGTGTTCTTGACGGGAACTCTCTGCTGTGGACTTTGCTTTTACACGTATTTGTCAATTTGATACTCGAGTCTTGCGAACGGTGCGGTGTACGAGTGTGAACCCCGGTACTACTTATATCGTCTACAGTGTTTGATGAACAAAATCCTACTGGAATGCTTGTTGGAAATGATTGATATAATAGAAATTAATTAGTGTACAGGACGGATCATACTTTGACTCGACCGAGTTGAAGGAACACCTCAAAACTCTACAACCTAAGGAAAGGCTCAAGGTGAAGAATCTTGAGAGGTTAAGCAACCTTTTGCACAGACAAGGCCCCAATGAAGGAATGGATGAAATTGACTGAGTGATAAGAGAACTGGAAGAGCGACTTGAAGAAACAAGTGGCACAATGATTGAGTTGAAAATGCCTATGACTGGAGCAAAAAGGACTAGAGAGAGATATTTATAGAAAGACTAATGAACTTCATAGAAAAATCCCTTACCCTTACCCACCATGCCCATCAACAAATTATAAGTATCGAATGAATATACATATATATATATATAATGACCTATATAATCCTGCAAAAACAAGCTTAGAATGGTTCGTACAATATGGCAACTGAGTCACGGCTAACATCCTTGACGAACAGATAATCAGAAAGAATGGAGAGAGAATTCACACAAGGGAGAAATGACACCATTACAAACCAATACAATAGAATATTGTGTGTCTTCAATTATTTGATTGAAACATGCAGTACTTTAGACAGCGACACCATTGCTCACTTTGTTTGTAATATCAAAACCATTGTTAGTGAGTCTTAAAACGGAATAACACCAGAAACTGAACAAGAACTACTGAAGAAAAGCACAGAATTAATGCCTGTGTATATGGTAAGAGAGGGAGAGGGGCTACTTGAAACTTTAGAAATAAATGAAAGTGAATGAGGAACTTCAAAAGTTTTGGTTTAGAGTCTAGAGAATGACATTTCAATTCCTGAAACATTGGTGCTATGCTGACTTCAAAAGTCATACTTACGATGAAGATTGGGAGAGAAAAGAAATATGAAAAAAATGGAAAAAATACGAAGGAATAAGATAAGTTGTGAAAAGGTGAGGTGTTTTGGGTAGAGTCTTGGACAGTTTTAAACGCACAAAGCGGATGGACGATTGAGAACATAAATTTGTGTGCCCGATTTGACATCGTCCAAGCAATGCACAACAATCACTACGACGACGACCACCACCACTAGTACTACTTCTACTGACAAAGACTCCATCATTGAAGGCTGGAGAACTGAATAAATATCGACGATTTCACAGGATGAGCCAAACCTGATATCATCACCAATAGCAATGGGTGAGCTGAACGAAATGGGGAAACCTTGTCGAAACAAAATCCGTGTGTATAACCGAATCAGAAACTGAAAGCATAGGAATGTGTTTTCATAATATCTTGCTCAAATGGATGAAAGCCAGTCACATCTCAAACTCGACATAGACATAAACCATAAGAGTGACAATTACAGTACCCCCTCGTCCAAATGAAATATCAACACATCGCTGTAGCATCAACAAAAACCAGAAACCCATCAGGAAGAACATCAACAGCAAGGAACATGCGTCGAACCACCCGATAACACAACTACCATCATCACCACTAACCCATACTCCCAGAACCCCTGTCTTAGCATTTTTTGCCCTGCATTCTGGAAGGTGGAGGTTTTTGTGGAGTCCGTGATGACAGACAAGGAGAGCATTTCCGGTCAAATTAGTTTGGCTGTTAACCTACGGATCACTTGATAAGGCAAAGGCAATAGTTGTGTTAGCTTCAAAAACAAAGTGGCACGAAGGCCCATGGGCTGGTCCTCCACCTAGTTCAGCCTTTTGACCTGCTGATTTCGCAGGATGGTCAGCAGAAACTCTTTCTGGCTACTTGGTCTGGAGTTTCTGGTAAGATTGTTTGGCTGTAAATGTGTGTAATATTGTGTATATATGTGTATATTATACAGACCAAAACATTGCCATACATTGCAATACTCTATGTGACATAATGTGCAATATGTATATATATATACATGTATATACATATAGATTATATACATGTAATGAAATGCAATAAATCTATGTTTCTTAGCTGAGAGACTTCCAATGCAGTCCATGCCATCCGCGATCAGGCCACCGTGGCAGAGAAGATTGGAACGAAAGGACCAACTCGGACCGAGCCTGAAACGAGCTGTACAGTTGTTGAACTGTGTTGAAACTGCCACATGCCACAATCGATTTTATTGTATTAATAGTAATTAACTTTATAGTTACTGTATGTGTATATATATAATATACATATAATGATATAATATGATATAATAATATGTATATAAATATATCATATATTACTATATAATTATGTATACACTTTATACATATATCATATACTATATATATATACACTTTATATTAGTCATGTTAATCAATCGCGCTTGCAGGCACTTGCAACCCCCAATGTTTAACGGCACATGTTGAACAGACTGCCGAGGAAAGTGGACCTTTCAGGCTTTGAACATATCAAAGCAGACCAGTGGTTGACAGGTAATTCAGGCTTGTTTATACTAGCAAGACAGGGTTAGAGTGCTTAAACAACATGCACATACACACACACATTCTCTGTGTATCCTGTCTGCGTTTTCATTGCTCCATTATGTACCGTGGATGAAATTCAATTTGCAGATTTCCCTCCTTTGAAGTTGATTATTTGGGTCCGCTCACGGATTTTTGCCCTTAAAGTCAATGACGGTGCACAGTTTACAGATTGAGTATGTTTTGAGGATTTTTGAGGACACATTCTTGCAGAAAGGACACGTGATAAGTGCAGAAAGCGCCAGGCAAAGTCATTCGACTTCTGCCTTTCGGAGCCTTTGTTCAAGTAGCACCACCAAGCGGCGGAAAAGCAGCACAAGGTCTGGGGTCTGGGGATGGCAATCATGGGCTTTGTATGGCTTTGTCACTTCAGATCCTGTGAGACTATGGTCACATATGTTCACCAAGGTTTGCTACACATCAGAGAGATTCGGGATGGCTTTATTCCAAACCTGGAGGACCGGAGTGAGATCCATGTCATGACTGTCATTGTCCACGAATCCCCAATGCTTTTGACATTCACTGTCAGTGAATCAATATGATGTGACCTTCCTCCAACCACCCTTCCTATGCACTGCTGATGCAACTCAAAACTCAAGGATGAGCTCAGCTTGGGCGACACTATCGAGGTGCTTTTCCGTATCTTCAAGAAACTTGTTTTCGTCAGAATACAGCATGATAAGGCTGATGCTGATAAGGATACGGCTATTGGATGCTATTTGTATATTCTTGTATTGGCACGCTTTCACGCTTTCCAACTAGCAGGTCTCCATCATTGTTGCGCGCTTGCAATTCACTTTCAGTACTTGTCATTCCATTTGGGTGCGTGTACGGTGTACACAAATGATATATTGGCTGCAGCTCAAAATGTAAGGTTCCGATCCATACCCCGGGACCACATGCGATCCATACCCCATGATCCATACCCATGATCCATACCCCTTTAGAGGACATGATCCATACCTATGATCCATACCCATGATCCATACCTCAGTAATTGCAAATCCTGGGCATGTATTGGTTTTGTTTCTGAGTTGTACCTATGGGATTCTTTAGTTTCCGTTTCACGCATTGCGATTTGAGTGAGGGGTCAGGGCCAGCTATTTGATGCATGTGATATATATATATATACACATATATTCAGATTGAAAAAATGTAGTTGATACATATATATATATATATACACATGTTTAGATATACATATGTAAATCTACATATAGATAGATTCACATATACATTTATATATAATTAATATAATATAATATATATATATATATACATACATACACGTTTTTAAATGTACATATAGATTCAGGGGCAATGGAATTCACGGTATCCACGAAATATATGACCAAGGGATGTGTTGGAGCTGGTTTGTCGCTATTGCTACAATAAAGGAATTTATGTTATGCTTGTGTTGGTATGATGGCTCGCAATCTGCAGTTTAAAGTATACTTGAGGTATCCCTCCTACCTTAATGAAATTATTTCAGGGGGGGGGTTACCCTCCAAAATATTTTTTTGAAAATAATTTCAAAAATCTAACATGTTGGATGTATAGATTTATAGACTCTAACCATTGCCAAAATAATTTCTGGTTGGAAATTATTTTGATGGGTTACCCCCCCTCAAAATAATTTTGACGAAAACACTCTCACAGCAAAAAAATTATTTCAAAATAATTTTGGTGTTTGACCTTGTTTTGATCCGATGACATATTCCACCTTTGGTCGTACACTCAAGTTTCTGCAGGCTGTGTTCACACAGCACTTCTTCGCAGTGATGGCAGTGTTGTAACTTTCGGAGGAAACGATGTAGAACAATGCGATATCCCATCTTGCGCAATGTTGGGCTTGCAAAAGTGGCTTATTATGTTTTAGGTTTTTTGTTTTTTTAGGATTGATGCGTTGCGAATCCTACAACGCAAATAAATTCAACATCATGTTTCATGTGTGCTCCCTGGTAGTCATGTCAGAATCCCCCCTCAATCTTAAGTTGCAGCAAGAACGCATCAAAACTTGCAACTCGAAACCAAACTCGTTCTTTAAGAAATTATTCAAAGGATCTTGGAGATGCCCTGCGTTCCTCAAAAATCAATGTGGGAAGCTGCCAGAACCATCCAACTCGCCCATATACTGGAAACAAATGAAAAACCTATCAAAACCGAACGCTTCCCAAAAAAGAGTTCGTTGGAGGGAAATGAAGGGAATATTGGAGAAAAATGGGAAATATGACAGGTTAGGAAAATCACTACAGGAAAGGGCCAGGTTGAATACTATTTTGTGGTATTTCCCACGGGGAAAAATTATTCTAGGGGTATTGGAGATACCCTGCACTCCTCAAAAACCAAAGTGAGCAGCTGCCAGAACCATCCAACTCGCCCAGAAACTGGAAAAAAATGAAACACCTATCAAAACCGAACGCTTCCCAACTTTGGAGGGAAATGAAGGAAATATGGGAGAAAGAGGGAAAAACATGAAAGGCTAGAAAAACCACTATAGCAAAGAGCTAAGTTGAATACCATTTTGTGCGATTTCCCAAGAGGAGAAATTATTCTAGGGGTATTGGAGATGCCTTGCACTTCCCAAAATTCAAAGTGAGCAGCTGCCAGAACCATCCCACTCGCCCATAAACTGGAAACAATTGAACAATCTATAAAATCCGAACGCTTCCCAAAAAAGAGTTCTTTGGAGGAAAATGAAGGGAATATGGGAGAAATAAGAGGAAATATGACAGGTTAGGAAAATCACTACAGGAAAGGAATACTATTTTGTGGGATTTCCCAAGCGGAGAAATTATTTTAGGGGTATTGGAGATACCCTGCACTCCTCAAAAATCAAAGTGAGCAGCTGCCAGAACCATCAAACTCGTCCATATACTGGAAACAAATGAAAAACCTATCAAAACCGAACGCTTCCCAAAAATGAGTTCTTTGGAGGGAAATGAAGGGAATATGGGAGAAATAATGGGAAATATGACAGGTTAGGAAAATCACTACAGGAAAGGGCCAGGTTGAATACTATTCTGTGGGATTTCCCAAGAGAAGAAATTATTCTAGGGGTAGTGGAGATATCCTGCCCTTCCCAAAAATCAAAGTGAGCAGCTGCCAGAACCATCCAACTCGCCCAGAAACTGGAAAAAAAATGAAAAACCTATCAAAACCGAACGCTTCCCAAAAATGAGTTCTTTGGAGGGAAATGAAGGGAATATGGGAGAAATAATGGGAAATATGACCGGTTAGGAAAATCACTACAGTGTCACTACAGGAAAGGGCCAGGTTGAATACCATTCCGTGGGATTTCCCAAGGGAAGAAATTATTCTAGGGGTATTGGAGATACTCTGCACTCCTCAAAAATCAAAGTGAGCAGCTGCCAGCTGAAAAAAAAAATAAACACCGAATGCTTTCCCTTTCACAGTCATTCCCACCGAGTGTTCTTTGGAAGGAAATGAAGGGAATGTGAGAGAAATGTGGGGAAGTATGAAAAAAATGGAAATATGTAGGAAAGAACCAGTGATGAAGATGATGGTTGAACATCATTTTGCGGGAATCCCCAAGTGTTTTTTTTAAATCTTTTTTGTTCAACCATTTAAAATTTAGATGAAGTTATGTCAAAACATAGTTATTCCAGGGTATATTTGAAGGCTTAGATTATAATTCGCATATTCCAATATGCACATCCGTAGGCCCACTGCTTAGGAAAATTATTCAACAACATGTTTTCTTTAAACATATTCCAAAACCTGGTTGATACCCCCGCGTTTTTCTTGAAGGGATGGAATATCCCCGGTACACCTGCGAAGGCGATCATGTCGGGTAGGGGGGGGGTCCCAAAGTATACATATGTAAAGATTGGAGTCTCCGGAGGGGGGCAAAATAATTAACCCCCCAGGGGTTGAAATAATTTTTACGAAGGTTCACCACCGTCGATGAAGGGGAGGGGGGGGGTCTATCGTAAGAAATTATTTTACCCTAAAGAGGGTTGTTTCGTATAACAACCGAAGACACTATCAACCCCCTGAAAATAATTTTGGAAATTATTTTGAGGAGGGGGGGAGGGGGGGGTAGTTTAGGTAGGGTAGATCTTGAGGTTGTGAGGGGTTATGAGCACCACAATATCCACCAAATCAGCCAAGGGTTATTCACGATTGGTTTCCTTTCCAGCAAAAGGATTGAATTAGATTTTGAATCTACCACCAAAACAATCAGCCAGAAATTTTGGAATTCAGGTCCATTTCGTTCCATACCCCAATCCATATCCGTTCCATACCCGTTCCATACCCGAATCATGCCATGTAGGACCCATCCCCTATCACCACCATTTGTTGATATTCAAGTGTATTCAACATATCAGATATATCCCACATCCTCTCTATGTTGCAGCCATGCCTCTGATGAAATCATTATATAGATATGTGCATATTCATTTCTATTATATATGTATGTATTTGTTTCTATATTTATATGTGTATCTAAATAATATCATATTTATATTCATATCCATGTAAGCCCTTATGACAAGGTCCGGATCAAAACGCTTGCTGACAACTCCTGGTTCCATACTTCCGGATCACCGCGGAACGATCCATACCCGTTTTTTGAGCCATACCCATATGTTATAATTTTTATATGCTCTTAATAAACATATATGTATATGTCTAGATATGTGTGCGGAACACTGCCTATATAAATGTATATTATATGTCAAGTCGATATGTTTGGAAAAGCCACTGCATGGAACCAGACCAAAGAAGTGTTTCTTGTAGATTCTATACAGTCTTCTCAACACAGGCGATCCTGGTGGCAAGTGGCAGCTTTAAGAGCAGAACAACATTTGCCCTAGATGCCAATACATGTCTCCTTCAAACTTAAAAGCGAAAGTGGGCCAAAACTCTATTCTGTCAATACTTGGGAAAGATGGTCGAGATCAAAGTGCATATATTTGCACCTGTCCAGTGAAAGCAGCCTGGCAAATTAGGACCTTGAAGTGGAACTACTTCGTTTTGCATCAACTTAATCGTTCATGTCCTTTGCCGGTCATTGGCCACGGCACAACATATCTCTGCACCTCTTGAATCGCTTGTAACACACTGACACATGCGGTACTAGTACTGTGCACCCTCACTAAGTTTTCGACCATGCTGTGGGCTCTTTGCATCATAGCAGCTGGAGTGAGGGATCAAACTCGTCACATTGCCTGCACGGAAGAACATACACAGAGATGCAGGTGCGCGTGAAATATCTCAACTCTGAAGACGGAGTGCCGGATGCCAAGGGCAGTTGACACCTTTGAATGTCCTGGTTTCGTTTTGCAGGGCATTGCTTTCAACTTTTGTTCCAGCAAATCTGTCTTTTTGAGGTTGCATTTGTCTATGATGGGTGGATGACAACCAGTGTGCGCCAGTGACCAGTGCTCCATCGATGAGAAGGCAAAATGGCATGGCCGAAAGAAGCGATGGCGTGAGACGACACCGATGCAGTGACAACGAATGGAAGTGCTTTGTGATTCAGTTCGCGAAGGGCGAGAGGGTTTTCTTGCAGCTGGACAAAGCATGAGTTGCCAGTCGCCCTGGGTTAGCAAGAAAAGGATGGGTCTCGGTTTGTGCATGACTGTAACTGGCAAGGATGATGAGTCACTTAGTCTTATTTCTTTTGAGGGTTGCTTTGTGATTTCTCTTGCTCTGAAGCTTGACAGTGGCTCGGGCTCACACCGATGATACAGCTAGACAAAATGACAACATCAAAATGTACGAAACAGATCCAGCAAATTAGTCCAACACATTCTTGATCTCAGCGCTGTCATGTGTGTACCGGCCTGAGCCAAAGGCAGACCTTCATCCACATTCTTGCTGGATCACATACTGTTCAAATCTTTTCAAGCATGATCAGCCAGTAGTATCGGTAGTCTTTGATAGTATTCAGACTAGAGGTAAGTGGAGGAAACAAGCTGCTTAACAGGTCATAACGGATCCAACAATGTTCATTGTAATCTAGTTTCACAACATCAACCGCAGGTTAAATCTAACATAGTGCTGATGGCAATGGCAACACAGGGCGAGTCAGTGAAAACTCGCCTTTGCCGCTATCGTGGTCACCTCAGCAAATGCTGTCTTCTGGTCAGGAGGTCTGAAACATTCTAAAAGGAGGAACTGTGTATCGATGTCAAATACAAACAGCATTGTTGTAACTCGTGCAATTTTCATCAATTTTCTATGTACCGCGGATGGCGAGGACATCCATGTGCTGATGATTGCCGCTCAAAGGACGTATGTCATGTGCATTCATGTGCTGTTTTCCATGTGTGCGTTGCATGTTATTGCAAAGGTTTCGTGAAGAACTAATATCCTGGCTAGCTTTCCAGGAAGCGTGCGAAATCCAAACGTGGTTGTGATCTGGACTTGGATATGTGTTATTCATCATTTTGCGCAGCGGCAAGTGGACGTGAATTTGTAGCGCAGCGGCGCTTGGCAACTTTCTCAACTTTTGGGCCCTTGCATGATCACGTGTGGGAATTCAGTTGCACTAAGGACTGGGTCCCTTCCTCATGCCAGAAGGTGGTTGTGCTTATTCTCGCAACAGCCCTGAACTCAGAGCAACTAATTTGCAAGTCCTCATGATGCCAGGTTGCTGCTCCGAGCAGTCTTACCATGTTTTTCCCCTGGGTACTTGTGCGTACTCATAGTATACTCGCATTGGTTGTTTTTGATTCTACAAAGTGTTGCTCATTTTGAGGCCAATTTGCTGGTTTGCTTTGCGACGTTTAGCCGAACTCTGAGAAGAGTGGGAAGGTAATGTCACACGCACACACACACACACACACACTTGCTCAGAAACATCTTTGCGAATTCTGATGTGGAATGCATCTTACGTGCAAAAACACTCCAGTTAAACCTGACAGGAGAAATTGGATGACCAGGAGTGAAAGACTGTGCGAAGAAAATCTTTCAATGTCCTTGCTAAAAGAATCAAATTGTTCTGATGCAGCTCAGTCGTCCTCTATAAACAGTGGAAAATCAGATTGCGAAAACCGTGCATAGGAGGAAATTGAAAACAAGCGGTTTGAACACGGCATGGTGGTTCTCGGGTTATCCACGTCCCATTGCTGAAATTTGAAATAACAAAGCAGGTACACCAGGGTGATCAGCCCCGGCTTCCACCATCATGCATAGCTTCGTTGGCATGCGTGTGCATGATGGCCGCATGCCCCCTGCTGAACAACAGTTTGTTTTGAAAAATCAGAAATTCAGAATTGACAGCCGGTTAGAAGTTTTACATCTCTTCAGATGCTCCACACACACGCCCCGCTGCCGCGAGGCCATTTTGTGCACCGATTGCATGGATTAACGCAAAGCTCTTATATGTTCCCTGAGACAGGATATATCAATGAAATCAAAATGCAGGGAAAGAAATGCAATTGAATTAGCCGGATTGCTCAGCCTGGATAGCAGATTCGGGTGTCACCTTGCCCCTAATCATCGATATCCGATAGGTCTTCCATGTCCTGTGCCTGTTGGGCTGTCTGCGCCAAATGGCTGGCAAGGTGGGCCAGATCTGCCGCCGTGAAAACCTGGACGGGACTGGCGCTCAGATCATCTCCTGGCTGTTCAAGCTTCTCAAGGATCGCTGCATTGGATTCCCTGTCACTGTTGAGGACGTTGTAGAGAACTGTGGCCAGCTGGTGAATCTGACTTGGAACCGATAACGTGCCAAGATTGGCAGTGACAGATTCCCTTTCATCCATTTCGGATCCTGGTGGATCTTCTTGGTCATCCTCTTGTCGGTCAGCATTGTCAGACGATTGTTGGAAATTGTGCCAAGAGGCGTTTTCTCCTTGTACTTCAGGGATGTTGAAGTAACGACGCCAGTAGTTGGCAAGCTGGGTTGCTTGCCCCCAGCTGTCTATGTTTCCTTCGTTGTCTGCCCTTACATGACAACAATCCCATTGAAGAAGAATTCCGGCTGACGATTCCGTTGAAAGCCATAGCGATCGACTTCCGTCACCATGAGGCGGTTGATGCCTGATGGATGGGTTGATATGACCTCCTTGAAAATGTGAGTATGGAGTACTCGGTGCTGTTGTTGGATCTCAGTCTGGAGTGGGTACGCTTCCCCTTGAGGGTAGGGCGTGGATCCCTCCGGTAGAGGAACAGAAGGAGTCACTGACGTGTACCCATGATGTTGAGCATTGAACGTCATGCCATGGCCGTCCATGCCTGGGCCCTGATGGGTTCATGAGGCCAGTTGCCCATCGCGGTGCTTGGTCCAGCATCTGAAGAAGCAGCGCCGCGTCTGGATGGCCATTGGATGTGCAATTGACGACGTTGCATGCTTGTAGGGACACGAGGGGAGTCAAAGCCGGCAAGAACGGAATCCCTTTTAGTCATATTGACGGATGCAACGTGGGAAGGTCAGACCGTTGACCTTTTGGTGGTCGTAGTGGTCTTTGTCCTCTTGCCAGTGAGGATTGAGATCGAACCCGTAGGTGCGGGTTGCTTCGTGATATTCTGGACCTCGTGGTGAGGTAGATTGAGGAGTTTCAAATGGCCGAGGCTGAGAAGAAGGGACGGATGCAGTGCTTGGAGAGCATGGTTGAGTTGGTGGACATGGCAGAGTTGGTGAGCATGGTGGAGTTGCAGGACGAGCAGGCGCAGGATATGGTAGAGTTGGTGGAGGTGAGGATGGAGGAGCTGGTGGAAACCGATGACCGGACCAAGTGCCCTGCGTCATGGATGGATTTTGGTTCATCATTCTTCCCATCATATAAGGTCCAGACTGGTTCACTGCCCACTGAGGTCGGAACTGAGGGCGTGGCATATTCTGGGAATGCAAGATCGCTGCTTGCATGGGTCCGCACCACCGAGGCAAAAACGGCAGCTCTGGACGCGCTGGTTGAGCTTGTCCATGAGGTTCAGATCGGTTGCGTCCCGGCATTGGTGATCTGGACCGATCCGAGTCAGCCATGATGAGACACAACAAGAGTCACGGGGGCAATTGAGAAAGCAGCAAGAACTACAGCTGAACAAAGTTGCAATGATGTATGAATAAAGAAAACAAACCCAATGCGACATGACAACAATCCACAGATCACATGCACTGCAAGACATCATCAGGTACAGTGCGCACAACTAATGGTATTCTGGAAGTTTGTGTGTCGAGTAAAGTTTAGATGAGTCCAAAAAATCACCTGGGCATGAAACAATCAAGAAAAAAGGTTGAACAAATGTCAGTTGCAGATTGAGGCAACCGTGCTTTTTTGATGAAAAGCTGGTCCAGGTTTCCCTAGAAATATTAGAAATGTCAACTCCGGTTTCCGGGTGGTGCCGAAAAAATCCAATAATACACAGCGGCAACATTGTTGTCAGCTCTTAGTCCTGTCACCGACCTGAGTGTCGATCCTTAGTGCGTGGTCTGATGCTGCGGTAGTTATAGTTCTCTGAGGACGAGTCGTCCACGTCGATCTTGTCCTTCAAATTCTGCCACTTCAAGGCAATGACTTTCATTCCAACATGATTGCTGTGGGCAATCGTGTATTTCTCCGACGTAGTTGCCAGCCCTTTTTCAGCCACGGAGAGCTGTGCCATTTCATTGCCAAAGCAGTGTGTTGGCATGCACCTCGATACATCGCCCCAATGACGACATCTTGTTGTCCTTTCCCTTTCTTTTGGATGGTATCCATAAATATCCATAAGCTCTTTGGCCGCCCAATCAGGAAAGCTCTTGTCATTGTTGGAGATTTCTCTGCCAAGGTAAAAGGCCCCAAAGGTAGGCATGTCGCAACTTTGGATGTTTTTGTTGTATGACCAGTTGGCCGGTCTGATCTTGCCCACAAGGAGGATGAGTTGTGAGGTACGGAGTGTCGTACCATGGAGGAGGGCCCATGTGTGGTTCTGATGTTTGCGGAAAGGAGGTGGCAATTGAAAGTGACTGGAATCAGGAAGAGGGAATATGAGTGCCAACATGTTGGTGGAAGGGAGTTCAATGATGTAGGACTTCCTCAGGTCGTAGTCTGGTAGGAGGTATGTGCTGAAAAGAAGTTGGACAGCTTTATGGATGATGTCCGAGGGGATGCGTGTGTCCACGCTTTTTAAGACCTCCACTGCTCGATCAAACTCCTGGATGTCTATCGTTTGCAGTGGTTGAGGTTTGTTCTCTGGCGCTATCTCTGAGGCTGCTGACATGCGGACAGGGTGGCGCAATGCAAACCTGACTCACCGGATCCACTCTTCTTTCGATCCTTCCTGTAGGTTGATGACCATATGTCCATGAGGGACTGTGACCGGAGTAGGGGCTTGGTCGTCCCCCGATTTGACAGGTATTTGCTGCTTCTTGCGGAGTGGTGGAGACGTGTGGTCTGAGGAGAATGCCGTAAGTGGTTTGGTAGAGGATTCATGTGAAGTGTGGTGGCTGGGTGAACAATCCACTTGGATGGATTGGATGAGCTTGGGTATTTGGAATAGTCCTTCCACTGTCCCCATGACTGCCACTTGTCGGTGGACGAGTGTTCGTGGTAGTAGGTACGAGCTTGGGGATCAGTGTAGGATGTGGTTTGTGGGTTGTGCCCCCACTGTGCAGCGTGGAGAATCGCGGTCTGGTGGTATTGTTCTCGTGGTTGTTGTTGATCTTGAGGTCGATGTCGTTCTTCACGATGTTATGGGGAAGCGGAGCGAAGAGTGATGGATTGTTCCCAGTCGGGATGCCGAGAATCTTGCCTTTGAATGGGAAGATCCCTGGATGAGGATCGAGGTCGTGAGGATCGACGAGATCGTTTAGGTGAACGTCTACGACGAGGACTTCGAGGGATTGAGACAGGACGTTTGTCATGTCTCCGGGAAGATGAATGGTGACGATAAGAGCGAGATCTGCGTGAGGAGTGTTGTCGTGGTGGTGGATGTTCAACCAGTGGTGGCTGTTGACTGACGGTGTGTGGAAGCATGGGAGCTGGTGGATGTGATCTCAAAGGTTGGGTGGCTTGACGCTCTTGAGTCTTATCCACCATGGCTTGAAGGCTGGATTCAGCGGTATGTTTCATCTGTTGTAGCATTTCCTCTGCACTGAGGGATGGAGAAGGTCCAGCTTGTGTGACTGGAGTAGTCGCCGGTTTTGGTGCGGTTGTGGAGTGGGTGGAATAGATGGAGGTTGAACCTGTTGTGGAGGTTGGTGGAAAGGAATGAGCTGCTGGAGGTGTTGGATATGAGATTGGGCTTGTGAGTTGAGCTGTTGGTTGAGTACGGCATTTTGCTCACGCAGAACAGCAATCTGTGCCTGGGTCTGAGCTTGAGACTGGGCTTGAGACTGTTGATTCATCAGGTCACCTCCACAAAATTGACCTTGAAGTCCCATAGTCTGTGGGTTCCATCCAAAGTTCCACATCGATTCAGGGACGTTAGGAAAGCGGCCAGGGAACATGGCGACTGTGTCAGGTTAAGTGAACTAAATAACCAAAAAGCCATCCCATGATGCATCCACATAACGTGCATAATTCGTGATAAGGCTCAAGGCCCTCGGTATTCAAGTCAACCCCATCGACGGCTATCAGTGTTCAAATGAATTACGTGCACAATTGAACCTCACCAAAGTAACCAAAAGGAAGTGACCACACCTGGAAAGCATGTCCTTAACCTTTCTTCTCAAATGTCATGGTATGGAAACGGCAGCGGTCAGTCTCTTGAGCTTCACTGGAAAAGAAGATTGCTGGCCTGGTTTCAGGCTATGCAGACACCGATCAGTTAAAGAAAAGGTGAGGCCAATCACAGCAGCCAGCAGTTGCAACATTCACTCGACCGACGTTTGAAACTCTGAAAAAAGGCCGGCAATTCACTTTACTTAGACGAATTACTAAATTCAAAAGTGTCAATTCAGAGGTCGATTCAAAGTGTCAATTCTTTGCTTAGACAAGCATTCCCCGAAGGGTTCATGCCACCTTGACGAATCCAGCATGAATCACACACTTGCTCAGAAACATCTTTGCGAATTCTGATGTGGAATGCATCTTACGTGCAAAAACACTCCAGTTAAACCTGACAGGAGAAATTGGATGACCAGGAGTGAAAGACTGTGCGAAGAAAATCTTTCAATGTCCTTTCTAAAAGAATCAGTCGTCCTCTATAAACAGTGGAAGATCAGATTGCGAAAACCGTGCATACAAGGAAATTGAAAACAAGCGGTTTGAACACGGCATGGTGGTTCTCGGGTTATCCACGTCCCATTGCTGAAATTTGAAATAACAAAGCAGGTACACCAGGGTGATCAGCCCCGGCTTCCACCATCATGCATAGCTTCGTTGGCATGCGTGCGCATGATGGCCGCATGCCCCCTGCTGAACAACAGTTTGTTTTGAAAAATCAGAAATTCAGAATTGACAGCCGGTTAGAAGTTTTACATCTCTTCAGATGTTCCACACACACAAATATGAAGATTTTGGGCACAGCCTGCCTTCTAGAATTCAAGCTGGTCATGGCGTGTCTCCAATTTCAATTGTTTGCATCATCACTACATCGAAGTGTCAAAAAGCGCTCGGAGGCTACCTCCAGCAGTTTTGGGAGGATGCTCCCCATTCACACCCGGAAGAACAAGTGCGGAGCTGAGGCCTTGAACAGCCTTGAACGGCCTTCAACATGATTTCTTCATGTTTCCTGATATTTCCTGCATTGCAGCATCAGAGCATGTCAGAGCTTTGTGAATGTTTGTCTGGCTGGTCAGTTCCAAGGAATTCAGTCACATTGATTTCTCAAAACTTTATGATGTACCTCCAGGACAGGGTTTGCACACACTTGCAAGCGTACACTCATGTCATGTCGAGAGTTGAAGGTTGGGTTTGCTCTTGCCAAGGACATGCAGCGCAAGATCCCACACGGGTGCCATGGCTGCTCTCTTCCTCTGTCCTTGTTAGCATGTTTTCATTCTACTGTAATAGGTTCCATGTAAAGCATGCATTTCCTAATCCCCAGTTACACTTTCCAACCTTGCAACCTACTGTATCAGGTCCTGGAGGCTTTTGAGTATTGAACAATCAAACAAACTATAATCAACTCCAAGGCCATGGAAGCAACCGAAGATGCGGCCCACAAGCCAACGAGGCTGCTGTAGCCGCACAAAGTCGTCATGTTGGAAGTTGCACATTCTGGACAGGTCAGACAGCCCAGTGGACGCGTCGGACAGCTTAGAGGCCCGGACGGATCTCAGACAACTTTCAGGAATGCATAGGCACAGAGGCAAGAAGACACGTTGGGACAGACCTTTTCCAGCAGACTTGCACACATTGTCAATGCACAAGCTTTGCTCTTCCAGTCTACTCTGACAGGTTCAAGCTCTGAACACCGTGGATTCTGCGAGGGATGGAGCTGTTCCTTCTCGACCAAAAATGTGTTGGGGTGTTAGTGCTGTGTCTACCTGCAACATCTCGAGCCGACGTGATTACCCAGAAGTTGACAATGCATTGGCGGAAGATTGTACTACACAGTATGTATCACTTTCTTTTTGCTTCTATTGAAACGTTTGAAATGCTTGGCTCTTAAAATTTGTATATGTTGAGTTTTGTCTTCGCGAAATCGATAAGCGATGAATTCTCAGGTCCCATTTGCGGGAACAAAGTCGTTGGTCCTTTGTTTGTAGCTTAGAAATTCCAGCTCTGCAATGTCACTGCTCTGACAACATCCCAGTATCAATCCAGTTCAACAGTTTTTGAGGCCAACTTCTCTCAAAGGACAAGCTCAGAGTGCTCTACTTAGCTTTGCACTGATTAGACAGCATGAGGCCTGTTTGCGAGGGTCATGATGTATATTGATGTATTCAAATTCCCATTTTGTACAGAACTGCCGGAGTCTCGGACCAGGCGATTGGCTTGAACTCAGAATCAATTGAGGCTGCGACTGGAAGGAGTCGCCAAATGCCTTTCTCTCTGACACAGTTGGCATCACTGGCCCAACCAGGCTTTTTGGTGAAGGAGGATTTGGTTGATTTGTGTAAGTTTTTTGGCGGCTGAGCGGCTTGTACTGTAGTTGACAGGCGGAAGTTATGACAAGTACAACCGCAATAGGATATACCCCTGCATCACATTGCATCACAGTCTACGTCGATGAGTTCACATGGTCAGGCTGGAAGAGGCAAAAGAAATGTGCGTGCAGTTTGGCCGAGCTTCCTTGTTTGAAGCAGACTCAACTTGTACACCACACCGCACCAAGCTTCTCCAACCTTCTTTGTGGCGTTTGATCAGATATTTTGCGCATCAGCATTCAATTCTTACCGCACAATGCCTGGAATTCTTGATTCGGACGTATTCGGACCACCATGCCTGCTACTATGCTCCTATTGCTACGATTTGCAACGTTGCTTTTGACAGTTTTTTGATAACACAATCCTTGGAGGAAATATCCGCGGGCGAGATAGCCAGTATTGTGCCCCAACAACTTCCAGCGTCCGCATTTCAATGTTTGAGTTTGATAATTTTGTTGCTTCTCAGAGTTTCAATATATATATATATTTATATTATATTATATACATATATATATATATAATTATATGATAGTATATTATACCTTTGTAATTATATATCATATTTCAATAGTAGCATGGTCTCAACTCTCAACAGTGTGTTTCTTTTCAGTATTCGGTAAGGCTCTCGCTTCGGGCGCCCACGCGTGCATCGCTTCGGGCGCCCACTCATGTATCGCTTCGGGCGCCTGCTGTAACTAGCGCTTTCTCGACGTCTACGTATTGGTACGTGGTGCGTAGTAGGATCATCATCATCATCATCATCATCATCATGACCGTCATGATCACCATCGCCCTCAACAATAGACATATTTCTTCATCTTCATCATCATCATCATGATCATCATGATCATCATCATCATCATCACCATCATCATCATCATCATCATCATCCTTGTCATCATCATCTCTTCTGATTATTATTCATCTTCATCATTATCATGATCATGATAGCGTCAGGAGAAGATGTGATAGCGTGACATCATGTTGTTGTGCAGGTGCAAGAGACAGATCGGCTCAAAGTGTAGCAATGTGCGGCATATATATATCTCTCTCTATCTGTCTATCTATCTATCTATCTATCTATCTATCTATCTATCTATCTATCTATCTATCTATCTATGTGCCAAGAGCAAAAGGACGTTATCACACCCCCACCACACCCCATCCCACCCCCATCTCCCACCCCGCAACAGGTGATGTGATTTTCGCGTGCTACAAGTGAGCAGTTTTCCGAGCTGCGAGGCGGACACACGAGACGCAAGTGAGACAGAGCTACAAGTGAGAGCTTTTCCGAGTCGCAAGTGAGACCTTTGCCTCACGCTCACCCGAACAAGCCAGACTGCTGAGTCAGTTCAGTCGGATACAGTTAGACCTAATATATATATATATGATAATATGTAGGGATATGACGTCCCACCTTCCTCCGTCCCCGCTGCGTGTCTGTTGGTATGCGGCGTTCCCCTTGGGATGGTTGGGCGCGCTTCCCCAAACCCGCGTATTTCGTAACCCGCGTCTTTACCGCGTCATTCTATATATATATATATATGTATATGAATATATACGTATATATACAAATCTAAATGGCTGAGTCCAGTAATCATGTAAGTAGCATGCTCCCTCCATCTCCCTCCCCACCCCGCAACCAAACACTAAATTACTGAGTCAAACAATTATGTAAGTAGCATGCTCCCTCCCCACCCCCCGAACCAAACCCTAAATGGTTGAGTGAAATAAGTATATAAGTAGAATGATCCCTCCCCACCCCCCAACCAAACCCTAAATGGCTGAGTCAAGTGATTATGTAAGTAGCATGCTCCCTCCCAACTCCCCAACCAAACACTAAACGGCTGAGTCAAGTAATTATGTAAGTAGCATGCTCCCTCCCCACCCCCCGAACCAAACCCTAAATCGCTGAGTGAAATAATTATACAAGTAGAATGATCCCTCCCCACCCCCCAACCAAACCCTAAATGGCTGAGTCAAGTGATTATGTAAGTAGCATGCTCCCTCCCCACCCCCCAACCAAACACTAAATGGCTGAGTCAAGTAATTATGTAAGTAGCATGCTCCCTCCCACCCCCCCGACCAAACCCTAAATGGCTGAGTCAAGTAAATATGTAAGTAGAATGCTCCCTCCCCACCCCCCAACCAAACCCTAAATGGCTGAGTCAAGTAATGATGCAAGTAGAATGATCCCTCCCCACCCCCCAACCAAACCCTAAACCGCGCTGAGTGAAATAATTATACAAGTAGAATGATCCCTCCCCACCCCCCAACCAAACCCTAAATGGCTGAGTCAAGTGATTATGTTAGTAGCATGCTCCCTCCCCACCCCCGAACCAAACCCTAAATCGCTGAGTGAAATAATTATACAAGTAGAATGATCCCTCCCCACCCCCCCCCAACCAAACCCTAAATGGCTGAGTCAAGTGATAATGTAAGCAGAATGATCATGGGTGCCCAAAGTAATGCGTCCTGGGGTGGCCAAAGTGAGCGTCCAAAGTGTGAGGAGTGTGCGATTTCTGGGGGGTGCCTGAAGTGATGCGTTTGGGGGTGCCCTAAGTGATGCGGGTATATCAGGATGGGGTCGGTTCGTTTCATTTCGTTTTCGTTTTCCAGGAACTGGATGTTTGGCGTTTCGTTTCGTGGGAGCCTACGGTTCGGTTCGGTTCGCAGAGATGATCGGTTCGTTTCGTTTCGTTTCGCACTTATTTAACATATTTTCCGTTTCGTTTCGTTTCCGTTTCACACACCGTTTGTGACTTCAGTGAGTTCGCTCGAGGAAAAAATACTATATGTTGGAGAGCTTGCGGTTCAGGACGATTGGGAAGGATAGTAGATTTGAGAGTTTGTAAGAGCTATATGAGCAATGTCGAAAATGCTGCCTAAAACATCTTGCTCCCCCGGCGTTGGCAGAAAACCCCGTTGATGTTTTTGCTTTTTTAACGGCTCTAAAAAAGCAACTCCCCAAGTAGGCGGATTTGCTTTTCCAGGACGGATTTGCTTTTTTCAGGGCGTGGAAAAAGCAAACGGTGCTCTCTGGTGGTGTGCAGTTTGCCAAGCTGCACATGAACCTTAAAATTGAAAGACCCGGACATGGAAACAATTCCATGCCTTGATTTGGGAGCCTAAGCCGTCCTAAGCCTAAAATATCTAGACCGGTACTCTTTCCTGTCTCTCTCCTCTCTCCGTTTTCCAGTCTTTTCTCTTCAGCAGCCAAACGCAGCCAAACTGATTTTTGCGCATGCAAATGTGGCAAGGAACATCGCCGGACGAACTCAGGCAAAGAAGCTTGTGGAAGAGTGAATGGAAAATAGGCAGATGCCTGCGGTTCTCAACCGGTTTGCAACCGGTTCGTGTTTGCGGTTCGCACTCCAAACGGTTCAGTTTCCCACCGGTCCGGTTCGGTTCGTGAATATGAACGGTTCCGGTTCGGTTCCTATGATTCCGGTTCGTTTCGCGGTTCGCGGTTCGGTTCCAGAACCACACTGGTATATGCGGGTACCCTCACTCCTCTGCAAACCTTTCCATTCCTGTTTTGTCCATTTTTTTGATTCTTGCTGCAGCTCTTGCCAGGCCCAGCCTGCGGTGGGGTCACATGCGCTCGTCCTGCGCAAGGAGTCAATGAGGCCATGAAACCCCCGTGGAACCATTCATTTTATATCATTTTATTCATGTTTATTCCCTTCCCAAGATGCATTGACATCCAGCAGCATCCATTGATATTCACTGACATCTACTGACATCCACTGACAGTATCAAGTGAACAAACTTTCCTTGCACAACGGCATGACTTGCAAACTGCTGGAGGCTTCTGCTTGTAGTTGCAGAGCCTCAAAGGATCCTCGCGTCTCGCCAACCAAAGAAGTGTCGTGGGCAGTCTCAGTTGAAGGAGTTGTCTTGGTCATTGGGAGCAATGCTTTGATAAGATGTTGATGTTGCACTGCAAGAAAGTATATCAAAAAAGATCAAACATAACAAACATATTCAAAACCGTTCTGGTGAAAAGGGCGGGTTTCCCACTTTGTCGGAATCTACGAACGGGCTTTCAAATCGCAATTTGTACTTGATGTCGAGGTACATCAAAGATTGCAAGTTCGAGGTCAACAATTGTGAGGAGGAACAATTGGTGGCTTCTCATGCTTTCTTCCTGTTTCATCTGTTTCTTTCCATGTCTTTCCTGTCTTCGTCTTGGCCGGACTTAGATTCTTGAGCAGCAAAATGATGAAAGTCAAGGAGATCGCTAAGATGGCGTCTCACAGCCCCTTTGCCAAAGATTTGCATGGGACTCCAATTGTTCCAGACTTAGTTGCGAGGGTACGACTACCTGGATCAATGAGTGCAAGATGCACGCATTCTTTGATTGCAGCCTGTAAGCCATCGTTCAAAATGGCCCATGACCTCTCTGCCTTTTTTTTGGCAAACAGGCTTGTTTCTTTGCAGTTGGGCTGTCTTCATGAATGACTCATATTTGTGCATATCTTAAGGGATCTCAAAGGGCTGCTTGTGACATCTTGCGACAATGATATAGTAACTTAGTACAATACATGCAGCACACCTGTGGTAGTCTGGACAGGGCAGCTGGGTACGTCCCATGTATCGCAATCAGCGACACCTTGTCTTGCCAGGTGATCCTTGCACACAATCGTGAGGCAGAATTAAGGTCGAGGAGCCCAGATGAATCGTGTTGACACATATTGACACAACAGTTACTGTAGAATGTTGATGTTGATACAGCTACAGTACATAGGCTACATACAATTGGTACTTGTTGACTTTGTTGAAATTCATTCGGGCCCAACCTGTTCATGTACTATTCGTGTCATGGATTGATGTACGGTGTACCTCAGTATAAATTTGTTTGCTCTTGAATAGGTTTCCTTTGTCGCAATTCTCTTCCAAACGATATGCCCAACATTGTTCTGCACGCCATCCTTGATGGGAAAGCTGTTTGGTGTTGAGGCCCATGATGGGTCAACATTGACATTGGACCCGTGTCGGGGCAATACTTTGCGCCCCTGCAAAATGGCACTTTCCCTGCCAAAAATAATTAGGATTGATGTGGATTGCAGGGTCCTCATAGCTACGAAGCTCTATTTACCCTTTGGACGGTCCCGTACAAGCAGGAACTAAACCAAGAAGATGCAACAACAGGGAAAACATGTTCCGAACATGTTTAAAAAATGTTTTAGTTCCTGTGGAATCCTGTGACAAGTCATGCATAGTGGTCATGGTGATGCCTGCGACCAAAGGTCTTGCCTTGGATCGCTGCTGGCGATGCCTGAGGAGCCGGGGAGATCGGAGAGAGATGGGGAATAAGAAGGTTTCACCTCGATAGCATTCTACATTCCATTCTCCACGGTAATCTATGGAATTCTACATTTGTAAGATCATCAAGCTTTGATAAGTTATGATAAGCTATGATAAGGTATGCAATCCCCAAGAATCACAAACATTTGTAAGAGTTGGTAGTTAAGAACCTGTCGTTGTGTTGGCATGGCTTCCATCGTTAGCACTTTTTTTCAAAGAGGTGTTGTTTCTGAAACATGAGACTATGGTTGTTGAATGTTTAGCGACATTCGCAATCTTGCTAGAATCACTCAGTCAGAGTAGCTTGCCCTAAGTCCTTGCATGGATTCAAGACGTCAAGGATCTTCAAGGCATATTTATATATAGTATCATTTTTTAGTTTCCCCTGTTCTATCTTGTCTAACGTTCTGACTCGTTCTGTCCTCAGGTTGCGCTTTTCCGACTCCATGTCTCTTTGGATGATCCGGCCGCCTTCACCATGATGGAGGGGTGCGTCAAACGAGTGGGGACCAGAGCATGCCATGAACAATTTCAATCATGTGGATATATGATGGTATATGTGGATGCACACTGTAGCTGGGTACAAAAACATGTTTTAAAAAAAATACTTTACTTCGTGTGATCCCCACCATGACATTTATACATTTTCTTACTGGCAAATCTTCTGGCATTCTATCTGACATATCTTTTGGCATTCTATCTGGCATATCTTCTGGCATATGTTCTGGCATATCTTCTGGCATTCTATCTGGCAAATCTTCTGGCATATCTTCTGGCATTCTATCTGACATTGCATCTGGCATATTTTCTGGCATTCTATCTGGCATATCTTCTGGCATATATTATGACATATCTTCTGGCATTCTATCTGGCATTCTATCTAGCATATCTTCCGGCATATGTTCTGGCATATCTTCTGGCATTCTATCTGGTATATCTTCTGGCATTCTATCTGGCATATCTTCTGGCATATTATCTGGCAAATCTTCTGGCATTCTATCTTCTAACTTTCTTCTGCACATTCTTTGTCCCATATCTTCCTACATGAGGTCCGGCAGGGAACACTTGGCGTGGATACTCGCGGTTGAGGTCCGGCAGGGAACACTGGGCGTGGATGGTCGTGGTTGAGGTCCGGCAGGGAACACTGGGCGGGGATGGTCGTGGTTGAGGTCCGGCAGGGAACACTGGGCGTGGATGGTCGTGGTTGAGGTCCGGCAGGGAACACTGGGCGGGGATACCCGCGGTTGAGGTCCGGCAGGGAACACTGGCGGTGATACTCGCGGTTGAGGTCCGGCAGGGAACACTGGGCGTGGATGGTCGTGGTTGAGGTCCGACAGAGACCACTGTGCGTCGAGGGTCGCGGTTGAGCAGGAGGAGGAGGAGAGGAGACGAGGAGAGGAGAGGAGAGGAGAGGAGAGGCGAGGAGAGGAGAGGAGAGGAGGAGCAGGCAACTGACATAAAATCTAACAACCCTCACCTGGCAGGTGGGGAAAAAAAAACTTACTAGTGCTTCAAAAAGACGCTTCAGGGAAGAATAATGAGCGTTGTATGTTTCACCTGAGCTCCACAGAATGAAGTTTGCTTGCTCTGAGATCTTCTAACTATAGGAAGCAGCTGCTCACAAAAAGCACATCGACATTTGGAAGGCTTCCAGACAAGTCCAATTTGCAGATATTTGCAGATGCTGCATCTGCAGTGAATGTGCAAGTGTCAAGCAATGTCAAGCTCCTACTTGTGTGCTAGGCGACTGCACAAGTAGCAGATCCCGCCCAGCACAACCAGGACAGACCCGAGACAGATTCAGATGCGGGTCACCTACTTCAAGCCTCCTATTTGTTTTTCAACCCGCAGGAAACGCTGAAGTGGTTTCAGACGAATACGGGGAAAATTGCCCACCACTACTGGCAAGTGTTTGAGAGGCCCCGAGACGAACCAGGAGCAGTTTGTTGCAGATTGCTCTGCTTCATTCTGCTTCCATCAATCTGCACAGGGCTTTCATGGAGGAGATGTTTGAGAGAGTCATTTTTGCGGTCACCTCAGCAACGATTGTCGAATGGAACTAATGGCACTCACACGCACACACACACACAGACACGCACTTTGTTCCAGAACTGCAGAACAAAGGTTGAAGAAGATCTTCTTTTCTCACCAGACTTTTTAGCCCTTTTTCGAAGTGCCCTAACTTGCTGTCAGAGAACAGCATTTGCTGAATAGTACTTGTAAGATATTGACAAGATTGTCAGTATGATTGAAGCTTGCCAGACCATAGAAATCAGCTATTTCATGCTATTTCAATCATTTTCTATCTAAATCATGAAAAGCGCACACATTGAACACAGGTACAGCAGGATTGTTGGACAAGGCGATGACAAAGGGGAGCTGCGAGCATGAATACGCACGAAGTGGCCGTTTTCGGAGACGAAATGTACGGCCTTCGCAAGCAATTGTTGAAGATATGCATGAGGCATCTTGAGGCCATAATATGCCATAATCGGCTGATTACATGACAGGTCTTAGTATGAATTTGCAAGTAGAAGATGCACCTAACACAGGTACCACAAGTACAGGTAGGTACAGGTAGTTGACTTTTTTTTTCAACTTCTAGTTGACTCGTTGACTGTAGGGATCTGTAGGGATCTGTAGGGCTTTCTGTGCCGAGAGCAGTGCACCTTGGAGGATCCAAGCCTTTGGTGCATCAGTGCATGGAACGACTTTGGCTTCAAGGTCCTGAAATGTCCTGAAATGTACCGAACAAAACGCCGGGAATCGCCGGGATATGGTTAGAATTGATGAGATCAATGATTGATATGACATGTTTTGTTTAGAAAATATAATTATAATATATATATATATCATATATCTATTTTACATGACAACAATGACAACCGATAGAATCATTCACTTGTAGATAACTGCAGACAATCTCTCAATGCATCTCAACTGCCAACACATTGCGGAGAAACCTGATGGCATGAATTGCGGGGATGTCAGTGGATGTTTGTGCTTGAGATGTGCATGCAGTATCATGCAGCCGACGCATGCCGACGCTACTTGCGAGGGAACTGCAGTGGACCCGTGCCGATTGCACCGTACCACATACTTCCCAGGCTCACGGAAATCTATCATGTGCAATCATAACAAATTGTTTGGTGGACGACTGAAACACCAGTTCAAAGCAATGTGCATTGTCTGATTTTGTGTTTTCCTGAGGTCTCGGCTTTTTGTTGACTCGAAAAGCTTGGCTCCAGATTCGGCAGGCGATGAGCTTTGCAGCAATGTATTAGCAAGCCAGATCATCTCATGGACAGGCAGCCACAACAACCATCACACGAGCTGCACTCATTGTTGGATGCCATCGTTGAAAGAGTCTAATGTGCTTGCTTTTCACTGATACGACATCCCTGAGAGGACTGGCCTACTGCACCTACCATGGGCCTGATCCTATTTCACAAGTCTTTAACCTTTTCAATTCTGGCACAGCTTTTCCAAAAATGCAATGCAAACCAACATGCAGTGAGGCTGGGACTATTGGATGAGAGTGGCAACCTTGGAAACCTTGGCAACCTTGGCAACCTTGGCAACCTCAGTTTCTAGGACTGCCATGAGGTCCACGCATGTCCACACTTCGATCCTGCAGCATTAGGTCGAATTCCGCACTGCAGACAAGGAATGTATCATCCCAGAGGCTGGTGGTGCCGGAGGTTGTGTAGTTAACATATATTAACATTAGCTAACAGAGAAGATCATAGTCTTTGAGCAGGTCTCCAGAAGCCATCATGCTGCTGCCAAGGGATCTTCAGTATCATCTGCTTGGTGCTCAACTGTACCATGATGAACAAGAGTCCAAAAAGAAACCGACGAGTTTCTGGATGAGTTTCCGGAGGATAACAAGGACGTAACAAAGAGGTGGAACAACCACGTAGAACAAGTTCATACAACTAACAACTTTGAAACATACGCATCAACATCATTCAACATCATTCAACATCGAACTCCGTCGTGATTTGAGTGACCAACTACATGGGCATTGCATGGCATTGCTATCGTCGCTGAGGCCAAGCAGCTCCGACTTTTCGAGATTCTTGACACGAATTACCCCGAATTACCCATACTGAACAGATCTGAAAAGTAGAAACCGCCTGAAATAAGCAGAAATGATCATAGAAATGATCAAGAACACCTCTGAGGAAAAAGGTGAAAAATGGTGAAAGCTGCTTCAAACCGGGAAAAACACATATGATGCGACCTGTCAATACTTGTCACACTTTGCAACTAGATACATCTACTGTAGATACAGCTAGATACATTGTTGAATATTATTGAAACATATTGATACATGTGGTCAAACTTGTGACAAGGGCGATGGCTTTTGCTGACACACCCTCAACATGCGACGCAGCAGCCTCAGCGTCATGGGAAACTGCAGTGACATATTGTGGTTTACCAAAGCTTCCGAGCAGTAGACAAATGCGGATAGACCATTTGGATCCATTTCGATCCATTATGGGATATTTATGGATATTTGGGAAGGTTCATGGAGGTTCCCAAATTCAGAATGTATGAGAAGTTATGAGAAGGGAGAAATCATCAGCTGCTCGCTTTCTGCAGCTGTTTATGGCTTGAGAATGCTTGAGCCATGTAGATAAAAATAGATACAATATGGATTCCACTGCGCTTTTGGCACTGCCATATGACTTGGTGGCCAGCGTCTGGGCAAACCTGGATGTGATTGGCTTCTTTGTTGTAGCTCGGTACAGTTGCAGATGTTACAGGATGTTTGATAATCAGTTTCACTACGTATGTTTCACTATGTTTCGCTTGTTCTATTTCCTTCTGCGATGTTGAGATGGTTTGGGATGGATTCCAGCTTTGCCATCATTTGCAATCGTTGGGCTGAAGAAAGAGGAGTGCGACTTCAAAATCTGAGCGACTGAGGTACTGACAATCTTGCTGGTTGTGGGGCTCCTTGACAGATGCTTTTCCCTTTGATTTGATTTCATGGTGGTCTTCCCCTGCCTGAAAAGCGCTTCTTTTGTCAAGAACGCTGCAGAGGTGAGAAACAGACAATTGGGTGATATTCTGTGTCTATCAACAAACGGCCGAGGTTGCTCGAATGTCTTCAACACAGAGCCCAAAGCAAGCGCAATGGCGCTTTGGATGCTTCTACCTTGCCCGAGATTTCACTTGATGCCTTGACACCCGCCTGCAACATAGCATCGCGATGTTGAAAACAATTTCACTAATTTCACTCTTCAAGCTTTGCTAAGCTTTGCTGTGACCTGGATTCACCACGATTCACCTGGCTTCCCATGACCTTGACGAATGGGTTTGTTTCATGGCCTTAAAGAATGCTCCCCAAGGAAGGCCTTCGACGGCGTTCAGCTTCCCATGACGTACTGCTGCATCAAAGGTCGTGCTTTGTCAAGAGAAATCATGTCGTGTTTTTGGTGCTCAGCTTTTCAAGCATCTTAGCAAATTTAGCAACGATTTAGACCATTACCTCCTCAACTGCTGTTGTGAGCTCGACAAACAAGGTATATACGATGTCTCCAGCTCTGCAAACTTTCAGCCTGGGTCAGCATATCACTTTCTTGCTGGAGCAGACGCTACTATAGGTCTTGCTATGATGTAGCTTGGCAAATGCTTGCATACCTTGGCTCATGTTTGATGTGATTTTGCATTGGTTTAATGATACAGGGTGTTTCGCTTTGCTCTGCAGATTTGTGTGCCCTTGCTGTAAGGTCATACGACAGAAGTCTGGTGAACTCGCTGAGGTACGACATGCTTAAACCAAGAGATTGGCAAGCTACTTGTTTTCAAATTTCGAAACATGTTGAGACGTCGTGAGACTTCCGTGACGTAGAGGGCCTCAAAGCGTCTGGAAGCACCGACAGCCGCCATGGGCCGCCATGGGCCCTGATCCAAGGCTTTGGAGCATTGGGTCAGCCACATGGATTCCAAATATGCCTGCGTGGCATTGCTGAAGGAGCACAGAGAAAAAACATGAAAAAACGATAAACAGATATAAAATATTATCAAAGGAAGTTGGGAAGCAATACTTCCGTGTTACGGACAAATAGAATTCTGAGACTTGAAATGATGAAGGGTGGTGCGCGATTGAGACTTGACCTTGATGAAGGGTGGTGTGAGACGTTACACTACATAACAATACATCAGAAAAGAATTGACCTTGATGAAGGGTGGTGTGAGACTTTACACTACATGTGGTGACGAAGGGAAGTGGTGAAGAAGGGAAGTGATGATG
This sequence comes from Cladocopium goreaui, assembly GCA_947184155.2. Classification (NCBI taxonomy): domain Eukaryota; class Dinophyceae; order Suessiales; family Symbiodiniaceae; genus Cladocopium; species Cladocopium goreaui. The sequence continues at coordinate 241,488 of CAMXCT020006246.1, forward strand.
AAGGGAAGTGAAAGAATTGACCTTGATGAAGGGTGGTGTGAGACTTTACACTACATGTGGTGACGAAGGGAAGTGGTGAAGAAGGGAAGTGGTGAAGAAGGGAAGTGATGATGAAGGGAAGTGATGATGAAGGGAAGTGGTGACGAAGGGAAGTGGTGAGGAAGGGAAGTGGTGGAGAAGGGAAGTGGTGAAGAAGGGAAGTGGTGAGGAAGGGAAGTGGTCAAGAAGGGAAGTGGTGATGAAGGGAAGTGGTGACGAAGGGAAGTGGTGAGGAAGGGAAGTGGTGAGGAAGGGAAGTGGTGACGAAGGGAAGTGGTGAAGAAGGGAAGTGGTGAAGAAGGGAAGTGATGATGAAGGGAAGTGATGATGAAGGGAAGTGGTGACGAAGGGAAGTGGTGAGGAAGGGAAGTGGTGGAGAAGGGAAGTGGTGAAGAAGGGAAGTGGTGAGGAAGGGAAGTGGTCAAGAAGGGAAGTGGTGATGAAGGGAAGTGGTGACGAAGGGAAGTGGTGAGGAAGGGAAGTGGTGAGGAAGGGAAGTGGTGACGAAGGGAAGTGGTGAAGAAGGGAAGTGGTGAAGAAGGGGAGTGGTGACGAAGGGAAGTGGTGAGGAAGGTAAGTGGTGGCGAAGGGAAGTGGTGAGGAAGGGAAGTGGTCAAGAAGGGAAGTGGTGAGGAAGGGAAGTGGTGGAGAAGGGAAGTGGTGACGAAGGGAAGTGATGATGAAGGGGAAGTGGTGACGAAGGGAAGTGGTGAGGAAGGGAAGTGGTGAGAAGGGAAGTGGTGACGAAGGGAAGTGGTGACGAAGGGAAGTGGTGACGAAGGGAAGTGACGACGGGAAGTGGTGACGAAGGGAAGTGGTGAGGAAGGGGGAGTGGTGAGGAAGGGGAGTGCAGATCGCATTGGAATGGCTGCATGAATGTTGCATGGGCTATGTTTTGGGGAGGAAGCCGGAGCACGAAACCTTGTGTTTTTCCGTGTAAAGTGGCTGCAGGCGACGATGAAAGGTACCTCGTCTGTGCGGCGGGTGCGGCTGGGTCGTTTTGAGCGCGAATTGTTCCTCCTATGTGTTTTGCAACAAGTGGTTGTGTCTGTGTGCGTAGTTCTATGCGGTTCTTGAATCTGTGGTTGCAGATCGCATTGTAATGGCTGCATGAATGTTGCATGGGCTATGTTTTGGGGAGGAAGCCGGAGCACGAAACCTTGTGTTTTTCCGTGTAAAGTGGCTGCAGGCGACGATGAAAGGTACCTCGTGTGTGCGACGGGTGCGGCTGCGGTCGTTCCGGACGCGATTGGTTCCTTCTATGTGTTTTGCAACAAGTGGTTGTTCCTGTGGTGTAGTTCTATGCGTTTCCTGAAGCTGTGGTTGCAGATCGCATTGTAATGGCTGCATGAATGTTGCATGGTCTATGTTTTGGGGAGGAAGCCGGAGCACGAAACCTGGTGTTTTTCCGTGTAAAGTGGCTGCAGGCGACGATGAAAGGTACCTCGTGTGTGCGACGGGTGCGGCTGCGGTCGTTCCGGGCGCGATTGGTTCCTTCTATATGTTTTGCAACAAGTGGTTGTTCCTGTGGTGTAGTTCTATGCGTTTCCTGAAGCTGTGGTTGCAGATCGCATTGTAATGGCTGCATGAATGTTGCATGGTCTATGTTTTGGGGAGGAAGCCGGACCACGAAACCTTGTGTTTTTCCGTGTAAAGTGGCTGCAGGCGACGATGAAAGGTACCTCGTGTGTGCGACGGGTGCGGCTGCGGTCGTTCCGGACGCGATTGGTTCCTTCTATGTGTTTTGCAACAAGTGGTTGTTCCTGTGGTGTAGTTCTATGCGTTTCCTGAAGCTGCGGTTGCAGATCGCATTGGAATGGCTGCATGAATGTTGCATGGGCTATGTTTTGGGGAGGAAGCCGGAGCACGAAACCTTGTGTTTTTCCGTGTAAAGTGGCTGCGGGCGACGATGAAAGGTACCTCGTGTGTGCGACGGGTGCGGCTGCGGTCGTTCCGGACGCGATTGGTTCCTTCTATGTGTTTTGCAACAAGTGGTTGTTCCTGTGGTGTAGTTCTATGCGTTTCCTGAAGCTGTGGTTGCAGATCGCATTGGAATGGCTGCATGAATGTTGCATGGGCTATGTTTTATAGGGAGGAAGCCGGAGCACGAAACTTTGTGTTTTTCCGTGTAAAGTGGCTGCAGGCGACGATGAAAGGTACCTCGTGTGTGCGACGGGTGCGGCTGCGGTCGTTCCGGACGCGATTGGTTCCTTCTATGTGTTTTGCAACAAGTGGTTGTTCCTGTGGTGTAGTTCTATGCGTTTCCTGAAGCTGTGGTTGCAGATCGCATTGTAATGGCTGCCTCAGAGAACATCGTAATGGAGTGGCTGAACATCGTAAATTGTATTGGAGTGGCTGCATCCAGGCTGCGATAAGGATTTGTCAGCAGATTTTCGCAATTTTGGCGCTAATAATTTTCCTTTTAAAAATCTTTTTAAAAAGCGCTTCAAAATCGTCCTTTTTCTGCTTTGGCGTCGACATCCGGTTTTGGAGCTGCAATTTCCGACACCGTTGCGCGTAGTTCTATTGTGTTTTGCAACGCAGTCTCTGCAGATCGCATTGTAGTGGCTGCGTCAAGGTTGCTCGGTGCCGCGGCTGCATGCGTAATACTTTTGTCTTTTGCAGCTGAACATCGTAAATCGTATTGGAGTGGCTGCATCCAGGCTGCGATAAGGATTTGTCAGCAGATTTTCGCAATTTTGGCGCTAATAATTTTCCTTTTAAAAATCGTTTTAAAAAGCGCTTCAAAATCGTCTTTTTGTCGCTTTGGCGTCGACATCCGGTTTTGGAGCTGCAATTTCCGACACCGTTGCGCGTAGTTCTATTGTGTTTTGCAACGCAGTCTCTGCAGATCGCATTGTAGTGGCTGCGTCAAGGTTGCTCGGTGCCGCGGCTGCATGCGTAATACTTTTGTCTTTTGCAGCTGAACATCGTAAATCGTATTGGAATGGCTGCATCCAGGCTGCGAAAGTGATTTGTCAGCAGATTTTGTCAATTTTGGCGCTAACAATTTTCCTTCTAAAATTCCTTTTAAAAAGTGCTTCAAAATCGTCTTTTTGTCGCTTTGGCGTCGAGATCCGGTTTTGGAGCTGCAATTTCCGACGCCATTGCACGTAGTTCTATTGTGTTTTGCAACTCAGTCTCTGCAGATCGCATTGTAGTGGCTGCGTCAAGGTTGCTTGGTGCAGCGGCTGCATGCGCAATACTATTGCCTTTTGCAGCTGAAGATCGTAAATCGTATTGGAATGGCTGCATCAAGGCTGCGAAAGTGATTTGTCAGCAGATTTTCGCAATTTTGGCGCTAATAATTTTCCTTTTAAAAATCTTTTTAAAAAGTGCTTCAAAATCGTCTTTTTGTCGCTTTGGCGTCGAGATCCAGTTTTGGAGCTGCAATTCCTGTTGTGATTATGTACAAGAAAGCTTCTCTGTGCAAAAAACTTTTTCTGTAAAAGCTTGCTGTGTGTAAAAGCTTCTCTGTGTGTAAAAGCGTCTCTGTGTAAAAGTTTCTGTGTGTGTAAACGCTTGCCATGTGTAAAAGCACAGTGCGTAAGTGTTCTGTGTGTAAACGCTTGCTGTGTGTGAAAGCTTGCTGTGTGTAAAAGCTTCTCTGTGTAAAAGCTTGTTGTGTGTAAAAGCTTCTCTGTTTAAAAAGCTTGCTGTGTGTGTAAACGCTTGCCATGTGTAAAAACACTGTGTGTGAGTGTTCTGTGTGTAAACGCTTGCTGTGTGTGAAAGCTTGCTGTGTGTAAAAGCTTCTCTGTGAAGAAGCTTGCTGTGTGTGAAAGCTTGCTGTGTAAAGCTTCTCTGTGTAAAAGCTTGTTGTGTGTAAAAGCTTCTCTGTTTAAAAAGCTTGCTGTGTGTGTAAACGCTTGCCATGTGTAAAAGCACTGTGTGTAAGTGTTCTGTGTGTAAACGCTTGCTGTGTTTGAAAGCTTGCTGTGTGAAAAAGATTTTGTGTGTAAAAGCTTGCTGTGTGTAAAAGCCTCTCTGTGTGTAAAAGCGTCTCTGTGCAAAAGTTTCTGTGTGTAAACGCTTGCCATGTGTAAAAGCACTGTGTGTAAGTGTTCTGTGTGTAAACGCTTGCTGTGTGTGAAAGCTTCTCTGTGAAGAAGCTTGTTGTGTGTAAAAGCTTCTGTGTGTAAAAGCTTCTCTGCTTGAAAAGCTTGCTTGAAAAAAGCTTGCTGTGTGTAAAAGCTTCTCTGCGAAAGAACTTGATGTGTGTAGAAGCTTTGTAGTACAAAGTAGTACTGGGAAGTAGTTTGTGCAAGCTTTGTAGTACAAAGTAGTACTGGGAAGTAGTTTGTGCAAGCTTTGTAGTACAAAGTAGTACCGGGGAGTGCTTTGTGCAAGCTTTGTAGTACAAAGTAGTACTGGGACCGAAGTGTTTTGTGCAAGCTTTGTAGTACAAAGTAGTACTGGGAAGTGGTTTTTGCAAGCTTTTGTAGTAGACATCAGTACTGGGAAGTACTTGACATAAAAATAGCCAAGAAGAACTTAGCTGACATATGGGAAGACATGGAATGAGATGAGAAGAGCTCAGATGAGATGAGTTGAGATGAAGTGCAAGTGTGAAGTGTGGAGTGTGGGGTGTGAAGAGTGCAATGTGAAGTGTGAGGAAAGTGTTTGCATTGTACCGGGGTCGCGCGCAGGTCATGTTCTTGGACAGTAACACTGCAACAGCTTCGCACAAAGCACGCACGGGCCTGGCTGGCGCACGGCGCATGCAAGTTCCTTAGTAGTAGTACTGGGAAGTGATTCATGAAGGCTTAGGTGACATATGAGAAGAGATGAGATGAGAAGAGATGAGCTGGGATAAGGTGAGAAGAGCTCAGATGAGATGAAGTGTGGAGTGTGAAGAGTGCAGTGTGAAGTGTGGGGCGTGAAGAGTGCAGTGTGAAGTGTGGAGTGTGAAGTGTGAAGTGTGGAGTGTGCAGTGGGGAAGCGTGCAGTGAAGTGTGAAGTGTGGATTGGGAAGAGTGCAGTGTGAAGTGAGAAGTGTGGAGTGTGAAGAGTGCAATGTGAAGTGTGTAGTGTGGAGTGTGAAGAGTGCAGTGTGAAGTGTGAAGTGGAGCTTCAAATGTGACATGTGAAACAAGAGACCAGTTTCGCACAAAGCACGCACGCACGGGCTTGGCTGGCGCACGGCGCATGCAAGTTCTATAGATGAGAAAAGTCTTATATATATCTTTAAGGCAACTTCCGCCCCGCCTCGTGCGGGTACTACTGGTAAAATAAATTTTAAAAAATAGCACAAAGATCGTAGTGGCATATATTATGGTGACATGATGTGGCATGGTAGTGCCTTCTACTTTTTGTTCACCTCTTTCTGTCTTTCTGCTGTGCTTGACATGTTTCCCGCCCTCATCATTCTGCATCTTTTATCAATTCAGGTCATTGCTGATGTTTGAATGGTAGACCTTTGAAAGACCACTTCAGCATAGTCCAGTCCCTGTGCCTTTCTTCAACCCATCCAGGAGTACAAGGACTTTGTCGAGAAAGGGTCCAATAACTGATGGCACGAATCAGACGTTGATTTTTGACGTGTTTTTTGTTTTTGGTGGGGATGCACCTTACCAGGAGCCTACAGGCAACAGCAAACATGCCAAAGCTTGTAAAGGTGTTCGCAGTGTTAGTATTATGATATATTACAAATTATTACAATAGTATTTACAGTGATGGATTGGATTTCTTAACCATGATGCTTGAATACGTGCAACCCTGCAGCAGATCCTGTCATTCCTGTCGAAGTGACTTGAAGGCCCGTGACAGCCGTAGGCATTTGATCGTAAAATCGATCCGAGTGTCGCAGCTGATCGCTGGATGGAGCCATGAGAGCTCCTGATATGGAATCCCGACGCAGAATGGAATCAACAAAAACAGCCTGCTGGCATAGGAATCTGTTTGTCAATGCCACAAAATGTTTGAAACGATATGAAACGATAATGTGTAGATGTTTGTCATGACATGTCATGCCCACTGGCAGTCACTGGCGTGGAGCGTGTTTGTTTGAGTGCTGTACGTCCGTATGAAAAAACTGCCATCCAATGAACATGAAACCTCCTTTGTTTTGGAGGAGCCTGTGCAAAATGAAATGATAGCAGCAAGTTTGGCTTGAGTGAAATCTACAGCATACAGGGTTTGATGCGGAGATCGTGGCAGTTTTGGGCACTCCTTTGCCTCTTTTGCGTTCAGCAGTTTGACTGGCTATGGATTGGAAGAGCAGTGCAGAAAACTCGACAGAAACCTCGCATCCAAAGAGATGCTGAATCTCGAATTGTTACGCACACACGAATCAATATCTTTTATCCGTGGAATGAGAAATTTGAAGAGACCTGGGAACCTCCCGAAGGCACAGTTGCTGGATCTCTGCTGCGAGATGAGAGCAGCGGTGAATACCTTGCAGTGCTGGAATGGGATTCAGCTACTGGTTGCGATCACTGGCTCAATTCAGACAAACACCTGAAGGACAACACAGTGCAATATACTGTGTGTTCTGGAACACCGAAGCTTGTTGATACCTCTGAGAAAGAGTCGAAAGAAACCGAACTCGAAAAAAGGCCTAGAAGACTTGAAAACCCTTTAAAAGGTCTGATGCCGACCCTTCGACCTGGCAAAGGATTCTTTGACCAACCTCCAGAGGTAGACCCAGAAGTTCTTTTTGCTATCTCAGCTGGGGAAGATGTAGACATTGATTTGGAAGATGAGGTGCTGATATCTGGTGGAGATCCAAGTTTTTTGGATGACCAGAAATGGCAAAGCAATCCAATGGGGGAAGAAGATGAGCCCGACCTGGAAGATGATATTACAGCATCAGGTGGTGATCCAACTTTCCTCGATGACCGGACATGGGGAGCCGACGATGATGACTTTGGCTCTGATTTGGAGGACGACATCACTATGTCTGGCGGAGATCCAAGCTTTCTGGATGATTCTGAATGGGATGAAAAAGCTCGCAAGGCGTAGTGGAAGCTGTTGTTGCTCTTCATACATGGCCATTCATGCTGTATCTATTTGCTTCTATGAGCACAGGGTTCGTGTTTTGTTTTGTTGTGAGTATGATGACATCTCAGAGCTTGCGCTGTTCCAGAATCAGAGGTGTCCTGAATTCAGGTGCATCCTGGAATATCCTGGAATGCACTTAAGAGATCTCTATAGATCTTCATAGATTGTATGAAATCTGTGTGGCCTCGGTCTCTGTCTCGATCTGTCTCGCTGACTCGGCTGAATGCGATACAACATAGTTTTTCAATGTATTTTAATTCTTGAGAAAGGACCGCTCAAGGTGGCGGTTGTCAAGAGACAGGGAGAAAGATTGCAAATGCTTGTCCAAGCTGTGGCTCCACTCAGAAGAATAATCGATTTTGAATTGTCATGGTTGCAGAAATTGCATGAAATTGCAGCATCAATATTCAGAGTGTGTTCTGCAGCCTAACATACAAGATCATACAAGTACGGCTTTGATCGGCTTTGTGCGCTTCCCATGATTTGGGCCTATGTGATCTATGTGTAAGATTAACGCCTTCTACATCCTTTTACTTTTACATTGATGGGGAGATGGACTAGATATTTAGCTTCGCTCATAATCCTCATGCTCTGCCCGAGAGTGAACAGGGGAGGCCCATGGAGGCCCAATGAGCGACGTTTACCCTGATGATACTGTTTTGACAGCACCATACAGCACCTTTATTTTACTCTGAACTCGTACCTTCAACCTTGAACATGGTGATGAAGGGACATGCTTAGGATGGTCTGTTGATGTCTGTTGTGGGTCCAAGGCAGTGGAACCCTGCAGTCACTTTGGTGGGATGCTTACAATACAAGATATACAAGAGTGATCAAGAGTGTACATGTATACATATATACATGATATACGATGACATACGGTGTAAATCACAGAGTATTCGGTGAAAATCAAGTCGATTATAAGTTTCTGCTTGCACCGTTGACACTGCGCTTTAGCCGCTCAAAGGTAATGTCTCATACTTGCTGTCAGAGGAGCATCCACCGAGAGATTGTTGAAGACTTTGTACTGTTGTTTTGGGACGTCTTGGGCGGTTGTGCGTCCATCAGCCACAGGAGTATGAGTCCTGGATGCGCAGCACCGTTGAGAGAGCGCCCAGAATAGACTCGTCGGAGAAACTGCACGCCGAAATTGCAGTGATATGATTTGATGTATTGATTTCTGGTCGTTGCATGTGATTGCCTTGATGCCATGGTAATCCATGGTAATCCATTGCACATCATTTTTTGCATTGAAAGCATCGCACTTTCAGGAGCTTCGAGCCCGTCCTGGTGTAAAGCCGAAGACTCTGTTTGGGCCTCAGACGCTAAACGATGTTTTTTAAACACGATGCCGTTTGCCGCTTGGATCCGCTGCGCTTTGTGTGATTTTGTTCTATCCAAGGCCGAGGATGCTGCACGTCGTTCCATTTCAGTCCGCACCCCGTCGGATTTTGCATCTAGGAGCATCAGCAGGGCTGCAGCGAAGACATAACAAACGAATACAGATAACAATGCTTTCCGTGTCTTCAAAACTAGCAGGCCATTCGTGAAATTCCATTGTGCAATTCCGGCATTGGGAGACGGAACAAAATGCATGGTTCATGGAACTGGCAAAATTGAGGCGGGAACTGTTCAATGGAATTGCAGAAGCATCTGGACTGATGCCCAGGAGCTTCAGCCTCGCCAAAGGAAAAATGTCAGAGCTAGCAGAAATATGCAGATTTTTTGCAAACTGTTTCTCCAGCTAAGTAGAAGTAGAAGGCTCTTGAGAACCGCTGTAGTGCAGGAACACCAAGGGCTCCATTCCTGCAGATTTGCGTTCAGAGCACTATGGTGCAATGGTCAACTCCTGAGAGCATCGCATTCAAGATAATGGAGCTAATAATAAGAACACCAATTGAACGGGAACTCCTAGATGTCGTAAATGCTTGGTCGCTTTACTGCTCTATTCAGGCTGGCAAATTGATGTCTCAGTGCGATGCTCAGATGCTACCACCACATCACAGACTGGAGCAATCTATATTGTGCATAGCAGTGCCATGTGACCAAGGGGATTGCCATTGCTCTTGGTGGATAGGAGGACAGCTCCTGAAACACTTCACATATCTTCACACCGGCGTAGCTTGCTTTTATCATTTTTTCTCAGGAGCTCGCGTGGCTACTTGCAAAAGACAGAGCAGCTCAGGCAAGTGCCTGCATTCTGATCTTGTTTTATGTGTTTTTCAATATATATATATATTATTTACCAAGAAATGCCGAGAATAGAGGCGGCCATAGATCCAATGGATGTGTTCAATTCTTGCCACCTCTTCCTTGCTGTTTAACTTGCTCTGGCGATTCTGATTTCCTCCCCTTGTTGAATGCTGTAGCGCCTCCAAGCCAGTTCTGTAGAATTACATTATCCCGGCAAGAGACCCCAAACAGAGTGGGAGGAGGAGGAGAGGGAGGAGGAGGAGGAGGAGGGTGAGGGTGATGGTGATGGTGATGACGACGACGACGATGATGATGAGAAGAAGATGATGATGTTGAGGAGGAGGATGTTGAGGAGGAAGGCCGATCCCAAGATATCCCAAGACCGGGAAGCACACCTTGTGCGAGTCTGCGCCGTCGAAATGAACATGGACATGTCACAAGAGGCGTTTTGCACGCTTCCGATACAACCTCGACTGAATACCGGGCCTTAACACTTACCGTAAGAACCCCTCAGTGTGGCCACACTGTTTGGGGAAAAACTTCAATCAACCCAGCAGCTTCGAGCCTACTTTGACGTGCTTTGCTTTTCGATATTTTTTGATCATCGCAGGGCCACAAAGTGCCCAATGGTCATTTTAGTGAACTTTTCCTTGGATTTCATTATGAGGTTAACATTGGTGTCAGGCACAGCTTGTCACAGCACCATGCTTCAAGCACTCTGAAAGGTTTGGGCCTGACTTTGAAGTGATTGCTGGCTCAAAGGGCTTGAATGGTCCTCAGAGGGGGCGTTTCCGAGTCTCAATATCTTGGTGGAGATGCGCCAGACATCACCAGACTGACTTGATCTGACTTGAGGTCATGTGACGAGGTCTGCCAAAGAAGGCTGGATACTAAACAGGTGACCAGTAAAGAGTTGCTGTCGCTTGGTACTTCGCAGGGGGTCTACGTGCGACAAAATGCAGCACAAGTCTTAGCTTTGCAGTTCCATTTCTTGCAATGACACAAAGGGGACGGGATGAGCATTTGCATTCTTAAGGCTCTACTTTCTGAACGACTGCAATCTGTTAAGGAAACATTTCGAATGTGAGGCATCCCTGCAACTGACCAGAGTCCACAACATCCACTGTTTTCATCAAATGTTCATGATGCAATGCGATGCAGGCGGGATGTGCGCACCAGGTTGTCGACTCAAAGCTCATTGATCTTGTACTCAAAAAGGAAGATGTTTGTCATGTGTTATTAATTATGTGTTACATAGATGGCTGGTTCATTTTCGGGTTGTTGATTGCATAAGGGTTGTCTAGCTGTTTCAGAAATTACATCAGCTCTCGAAGCCGTTCGCATTTTGTGTAGCTATTGATGCATCCTTGTCACTAAGGTTGGCAAAGAACTTCCTGTGTATGTGCCAGATGAGTTTCAACCAACATACAGGTCAACACTGTCAACACTGTTCACCCATTTACTGTAGTTTTCTCATGTTTTTCTCAATCTGCCAACTACAAGAACACTTGATAAAGCTGCAGGCAGTGCTTGCTGACTTTCATCTCACCCATGAGTTGTGATGCTGGGTCCCCACTAGACTGCACGGCCTGTGCTTGGATACTTCACTTCAGTCAAGCCAGAATTCATTTTTGGCGGCGTCTTTGGCTCTGCGCGAGCGCACTGACAGAGCGACTGTGACAGTTCCCTATTTGCTGAGTCAAAAATTAGAATAACACCAGTATGGCAATTCTTGGCTTTCGATAATTTTGACCTGGGCGCTGAGGCAAAGCATGCGAGCACATCACGCCTTTGTGCTTGCAAAATCATGACGACTATCCTTCCATCCGGTGATCCAAATACTGGGATCGCTGGGACCGCTGGGATTGCCATCTCGGACAACTCCGGGCAAAGAGTGACTCGACCAGATCCACATTTACAAAAAGGTGCAAGGAAACGGTAGGGGCTGTGGTGGTGGGAAATGACAGTGCTCAAGGGTAAGACTCTTGCCAATCTTGATCTCACATCTCAAGGTCAAAGTAGATGGATCGCCTTGAAAGAATTTGTTCAGAGGGAATGTACAGTCTGTGGCCTCAAGTTACATCAAGGGGTACAGCTGTGCAAGTGTTGGAGTTACTTGATGTTCGGGCTTGCAATTGTAAGCATAGTTTATTCATCCATCTCTTTCGGTGTTCAGGGCGCTCGAAGCTACTAGTAGTCAGCACCTCATCCACAAAGCTATTGTTTGGACCGCTCAGACGGCAGCCTTTTAAAGAAGTATCAGACAAGGCAGAAACATCAACATCCAACTTCGGGACCACACTCGCGAAAACACACAACATACATCAACATACTAACATACTGTAATTCTTAACGTTGTTACATAGACATCATAGTCATAGACTCCATGAAAGCCTACGGTATATCTAGTGCTGTATAGCGCTGTAAATCTGAAACCCTTCATTAGGGTGTTTGCTGTGTATGGCTGTGTGGTATTACAGGTCGACTAGTCAACAGCGATTCAGTGTTTGAACCTCTTTTTTTTGGACCAGCTTCTTCCAGTGTAAAATGATCACCCACTTCGAAGCCATGGCCATGCAATCAGCACACTGTCTCAATCTGTAAGGCAGGATGTGGCAGAACTTGATTCCTGTTCGACATTTTTTGAGTTCAAAGCACCTTGGAGATGGTTGAAGACCCTCATCTTGTTGAGGTTGGCTCCATGGAACCATGGGCAACAGTGTCCTTAGGCCAGGCTCAGCTGTTGTTCTCAGTCTGGAGAAGACCTTTGTGTGTCGCCTACTTCAATCTACTTATGATTAATCAGTATGGTAGATTGTCTATGTCCATTTGGATTGCATAAATGGTCATAGATGTCCATAGAGACAAACAGATTTGGCTATTGCCCTTCCACTGAGAAGCTTCTTGCCCTTGCATTTTGTGCACTATGGCTGAATAGAGGCGATACAGGACACAGCCAGAGGCACGCGTTTGCTACAGTAGCTATCCGCTGCATGTCTATTTTCTGAAAAGAATGGATAGCACTTTGCAAAGCACGCTCTGCTATTGCATGCTGTTGTCTCTCTGAACAGTGAGACGTTTGAACGGAGACCATGGCTACCCATGAAGTTGGTTTGTCCCTTGCAATGCTGCAACGGGAGTCAGATAGGCAGAGTAAACTTTCAGGGTTCAGGAGTCCAAAGATGTCCAAAGCGCTCAATGCATTGATTGAAGGCCAACCATGACGGCTGGCGCAAGCCCAAGGCAAAAAGTGCAGCCAAGGACAAGGCCGGACATCGCAGACCCTACAATTTTGGGTGGGCGAGCCATGGAAAGAACACGCTAAATCACTCGAACAATTTCTCTTCCTCGTGCAGTGAGTAAGCTTGGCAATCTTTCCATGACAATGATGCGGAACTTTGCGCAGTGCAAAAAAGGCCTGTGACAACCTGTAGCAGGCTGCACCGGCACCGGATGCAAATCAGGTGGCACAGACCTGGCTCAGAGTAGCGGTTCCAAGCTGGAAGATACTGGTAGTATTCAAAAGGAACAGAAACAAACCAGCTGTGACATATTGTGACATATTGTGACATGCAGAAATTGTGTCTAAGCTACGCAGCTACGCATCCATGATTCTCTAATATTCCCTAGAGATCCCTCTATTTCTCCCTTGGTCTGCCGTGTATAGACACTCTTCAGTCGGTTCTGCCTGGTCAAATGATTCAGTATGATTGAGATATTTAGATACATTATGATATATATATTATAATACATATATATATAATTATATATATAATTATATATATATAGTATGATTGATCAAGATTTGAACATCACTGGAACATCTCGAGCATCCGAAATCGTCTTTCCAAGGCTGGAGTCAAGAGCGTCAACACCACAAACGCACCTGGAGTCTGCAGCTGAATCTGCATCTACGTCGGAGCAAAGAAAAATGTCAAACTCCTGGTGGACCACCTGGTGATCATGTGGAAAGCTGTCACTTGTTCATGAATTTTGAAATTCCCGATGAGCAAGATAAAAAAGATATATAAAGATAATGTTGAACATGGCACTTCAAGCATCGGAGTTTTGAATATTGAGGCCCCTCCGGGAAAAGGCAGTTCCGCTGTCCGAATCTTAGGAAACAGTTTTTCACCGCTTCAGCCATTCAGAAAATGAATGCGGATGCGCACGGCCTCGTTTCTCATGTAGAAAAGGTCGGAAAAGCATGCCATTAGTGGTACTCGTACTAGAATGTACTAATGTGGTACTAGAGTGCCATCAGGATCCATCAGGTTGAGATTTCAGAGATGGTGCTTCAGCTGTGAAAATGCTCTTAGACTCTTTGCTTTCGTTGCCAGGTACATTCATCGACTGCGCCGTCACAGGTTCGGAGCCGTGGGTAGTGCTTCTGCATGCGTTTGCCATCTATCGTGTTACTATATTGTACCATATCCATACATTTAATTTTAGCATTTACAATACTACACGTATAATATGATGAACGATATATTAATTTATAATATATGTTTGATATATTTATATAATGTATAATAATAGTAAATATATTTTAAAAGTGATATTCGCATTAATACTGTACGTTGGTATGCTCAGTGCATCTCACTACCTGGTGTGCTGACGAAAGATGGTGAGGACGACGATGATGACCTGGCGGGCTTTTCCAATCTGGCGGATGCAGCAAACAAGGCCGACGCGACATGCGGAGACAGTCTCCTTCCCCTGGAGCTGACTTCAGTAAGCGGTGAGATCAGCCGCGTCATGATTGGTTCTTGGATATAGCAATCACGTTCTGTCACATTTGGTGCTGAAGACTTAGACAGCCTGTGGAATCAGCGATACAGAAGGCCAGCAGCTTTCACCCACTTGTATCCACTTGTATGTATTTCCAGCTTGCAGGTATGGGATGACTTGATGTCACGACAAAGTTCTGTGAAGGCGGCTGTCATCAACCCTTCCGTCATCTCCATTCACCTCCCTGAATTTAATATGATTATTTTATGTGATGCACTGTCATGCATTTTCAATGTGTGCGCTGCAGAGCGACTCGTTGCCAGGGGAAGCAAGAGATGAATGCTCTTTTTGGGCTCTCAGAGTTGAAGGCCCGGAAGTTTGCTCGCGTTGCATCAGGTGGCAAGCGTCAAATAGCCACAGTATGCCACAGTGAAAGCTGTTGACCTTTGAAGATGCCGACTCATTGGAGGATGCCGTCGAGCGCTCCGTCAAAAGGGTCGAGGTGCTGCAACGACAGGCCACATCCAAAGCATACGATGCCATGCCTCCATTGTTCATCATTTTTCCCGTTCCAGTGTTGGTTAAAGCTACGTGTGCATACATTTCTGCTGATTCATCAACTGTGAAGGTGGACACTCTCTCCTCAAGACTTCATCAGCATGAGTCTTCTCTAGATGACCTGCGACGAAAGTTTGAGGCAGCATGCTCTAATTGCTATGCATGTCTGCCATGAAAACTTTGAGCTCTTTCGATTGAAGCTTTTGAATCGTTTGTGCAACTGCTTGAAGGCGAGTCCTGCGCCATCTACTGGCCAGTGGAAGTTGGGTTCGTGGCCAAGATGATTTGCTTTGAAAATCAGATCAAATCTGACTCTTCTTGATTCTTTCTTTTCATGTTAATTCATGTTAATTACCAATAGCTGGTGGGATACGGATACGACACAGGCTCATGCATTCTCCATCATTCTCCATCATTCTCCACTTCTGCAGGTGACATGGCCATACGGCGCGGCAAAGGATTCTGCGAACTTTCCATGGTGCCAGAATCTGATGGCCCTATTTTTTCTCCAGGCTTGTTTCCATCAGTTTTTGCAAGGCAGCAGGGATGCTGCATCTGGCTGGCCATTAATTTTGTGATGAATTTGCTTCCTGCAAAATCCGCCTCTTAGAAGTCAATTATAAGAAGCCACCAAGCACATTTCCCAAGCAAAAATCTACTGTACACCTTCCTGCGGGGAACCTCTTGTTGAGTCTTGTTGAGGTACAATTGGATGTGCAGCCACCATTTTTCGAGGCCTGGACGTGTGGTAGGGCAGGTGTCTTTCTCGTTTTGGGAAGGAGGCAACTGCACGCATTTGCAGATGCCGTTTCTTCAATGGTCCCTTGCAAGACAGTTGCACTCTTCTCTAATGCCACTAAACCTGAAAGGGTCAAATCTTGAAAGCTTGGGTCGAGGAATCAAGGTAATGAAGGTGAACGCAATGCCGCAATGACTAGGAGAGGAGTTTGAAGTCGTTAGACTTTAGACAGAGTCATAGTGTCATGACTCGACAGACACCATGATCAAAAGTGTTTTTTGCCACAGCAAGTTGAACTCTAGCAGATAGGGTTGAAGAGATATGAAAAGATGGTTCTCTGACTATGCTTGCCAAGGTGCGAATGTCGACCACAGGGAGCATAGTTGGTACAGAGTGCCTTTGCTGCATTTGGTAGTACAAAATCAAACAGACACCTCCCGCTGTCCCTGGCACTTTTTACAAGAGTCGGGTAGGCATTCCGGCAATTGCTGCACTCTTTCCAATCGTGTTCTACGGGTTTCTCAAGCTCTTGTGAGGGTTTCTCTTTACCGGCTGCCTCTTAGGGCAGAGAAGCTCCTCCCTCTCTCATTGCAGCAACAAAATGCAGCGAAAGCGACCTTGAAGGATCATGAGCAGGAGCCTCCACAGTTGGATTGTCGCATGTTGTTTGGGACTTTCCATATCTATTAGATTGGAAGAGTATTCACGGCAGTGACCTGACCTGAGTTTCTTCTAGCTCATGCTATGCTCATGCTATGCTCATGCTACTCGTAGCTCATTTTTTTCAGGCAAAGCAAGCATTAAGCACTGCTGAAGAGACGCTATTGCAAGCACAGGAGGCAGGCCCAGAGTTGGGCAATTTGGCTAATCAGTTCATGACTCGATGTAGGACAGCTACACACACTGAACTCATCAAGTGACAGAACCTTTCTTGTTGTGAGAAGTTGATGCCTCCCGATGTTAGTTGCATGGCGTTAGACTGCCGATGCACCACGGGAAATCGTTGGGAAATTCAAGCGTGACGGCATGTCATGGCCAGCCACAGGCATCGCCAATTCTAATAGCCGAAGGGCAGGGGCTACAGTTTTGGCGATCTGAATCAAAAGTTGGATAGTTATTGATGATTATAGATGATGTTTGGCCCCATTTGTTATTTATTTGTTCGCATATTTGTCAGGAGCTTCGACAGCAACATCAGAGCTTGACAGAGCAGGTGGAGACAAAACTGAAGGACATTCCATGACATTTCCTCGGCGCTATTATTTTATCATCAAAAAACTGTGGACTGGCAACAACGGGCATGCAGATCAAGATCAAAGGAGAATGATACCCAGCGATGCACATGTTTTTTTGGTCAACCTGATGTTGTAGGAGCCTTTAGCACCAAAAGGATTGCCAGCAAGATCCCCAGAGCCATTGGTTGAAACTGCCGAAACATCATTCGCCATTCTTTGCATTACCTGCTTCATTGACTAGTTCGTCTTTCAAGGGCATTGTAAGCATACACTGCAGACATGTCAAAGCGGCAACCTATAAAAATTCCTAAAGATTCCAGTAAAGTCCTGCAAAGAGACCACATGTGCCGAGAGTGACACGAAGCATCAACTAATCGTCTTGCTTTCACCAAAAGCAGTTTTGTGTGGCAGCTGAGGATTTCAGCTACCTCTCAAAGGCAGAAGCAGGGAATGCTAAGGCTGCCCGAACACGCAAAGAACAAGGAAAGAGATTTGATTTATAGCGAGACAGTTTGGCGGTTGTTTTCTTGCGAACGTTCATTGCCTCTCTATCTCGATAAGATTACTCTTCGCATACTTCTTCTCAGCACAAACACACCTTTAGAAAGGTGTGGTTGGAAAGGAAAGTCCAGTCGCGAAATTGCCTGAGGTGCCAGAGCCGTCTGCGTACCCTGAAGTCAAGGCCTGTCCTCCAAGAATCTCAAAGAACCCACAGCTGAAGTATCACTGAAGAGCTCTCACCCACTGGTACATGTACCCAGACAAACCTGAAGTCAAGTCCTTTCTTTGATCGGTATCCAAGTTTCAATTGAAAAGAATTAAGAACACTAGAACATGCTGCAACTCATCGTCATCATCCATCATGTTACCCATTGCGTGACTTCGCTGTCCCGACTGTACTAATCTTATTCAAGTGTGCAATGTGCAATACTGTGGATCAATGTGGATCAATGTGCAATGTTTTTCCAGCACTTGATGCTTCACCGCATGGTTCATAGTGCAGCCATGAACAAAATCGATCCACATCGAACCAATGTCCGAGGGGGTCAAAGAGGACATGCGCAGTCGCAGCAAGGCACGGGAGGCGATGGCCATCAATGGGGTCCTGAGGTGGAAGGAGGAGAAATCAAAGGTTTGAAATGGCTTGAACATGTTTGAAGAATTAATATATGTGAATAATGAATTACAATATAATGATAATGCATGATAATGAATGATAATGAATGATAATGAATGATAATGAATGATAATGAATGATAATGAATGATAATGATTGATAATGATTGATAATGAATGATAATGAATGATAATAATTGATAATGATTGATAATGAATGATAATGAATGATAATGAATGATAATGAATGATAATGAATGATAATGAATGATAATGATTGATAATGATTGATAATGATTGAGAATGAATGATAATGAATGATAATGATTGATAATGAATGATAATGAATGATAATGAATGATAATGAATGATAATGAATGATAATGAATGATAATGAATGATAATGATTGATAATAAAGTATGATAAATGTGATAAATGATAATGAATGTGAAAGGTTTGTCGTGGTCATTGGACATTGGTATTTTGTGAAGTGCACAGACTGAGTATCCAAGACAAAGAAGTCGCATGTGGGCAATTCTTGAGTCGATGTGAAATCCCAAATGCGAATATTATCATGTATTATTGGATAAGGGTCAAAAATAGTGTTTTTTTGATTCTTAGAGTTGTCGAAGTTGCCAATCATGTTGCAGGCAATCAAGATAAATCAAGAAAAATCAAAAACAATATCATTTCAATTCAGTCCAATTCACATAGTTGTCATGACACAGATTTCGCATGATTTCGCAACTGCATTGACAGGAAACAAGAGATTCCCGGCCTGATGCAGCTCCAAGTTGCCTTCTTAGTGGCACATGGGAGCAAGAATGAGTTACTCAGCCAGTTTCCATTTGCATTTGACATGTAATCTTGTGCTGTGATTGAATTTGCCACTCGTGGAAGTATGTGGTATGTGTTTTTCCACCTTGCTCGATAGGAGTGTTGATTCCAATCTGAGGGACACGCGCTCTCGCACATTGCCACATTGCTCTAGTTCAGCTCTGCGTTTTATGAACGCATTGCTCAGGTGTGAACAGTACGGCGAGTACGACTTTGCCTCGGCACGGCCCATCTGGACCCGCTGGCTTCCCTTCTTTCGAAGATTTGAGCAGGACAGAAATGTCATTTTGACGCACCTTTCTTATTGACTGTTGGACTCACGCTTGACACATGTGGTTTGGGTTGTACTTGAATCAGGATGCAGAAAGAGGCCACAGCATCGCAGTGCACGCGCTTCATCCCTGCCAGTGCAATGCAAGTCGTGAATTGAATTTAAGTGCATCTAGACTTCGCTTGGCTTCAAATGTCAGATTCGTTAAACAACACCCTATGAATTTTATGACAGGCAGAAAAGCAGAAAGTGGATGCCTCCAAGCCGTCCTCTTACCCGTGTATGGCTCAGCTGCTGTTTGGGATGGAGTCGACGCAAAATACTTATGATATTCTTCCCATACACCGCTGCCTTTGCAACATGTGTCAAGCTTCTACTGATGGGTCTCCCTCTGAGGGCACCACATGCGACTCGGGAGGTCTTCAATCGTCCAGAGGTTGCCGGCACAAGTGCTGTTGAATACCTTCAGAAGATTGCAGTGCATAGAAGTATCATGTTTGGATATGTTTGGACCTGGCTCAACACTGGGCCCTTTGGCCCTGACCTCCATAGCCTCAAAGGCTTGTGAACTCTATACTTTTCGTTCTCAAACTGTATGAGTGCAGGAAAGGTTCATCCATATATGTATATTATATATATATATAAGAATTATATAGAATTATATAGAATCATAAGATATCATAAGATAATATAATGGTATATGATGGTATATGATGGTATATGATGGTATAATGGTACAGTATTATGGTATATTGCGTCTTGTTGGTATACCCCGGTACAATTAGTGTACGTACAATATCGTACAATACTTCAGTGTTTCTCAGTTTTTTTCACAACTTCGTTGCAGGCCAACCTTGACAAATCTTATGGACCTACAGCTGCGGCTGACGTTAAGGCTTGGGATATACAGAGGTGCTTGATTGCAGCAATTTAAAGTGTGAGTTGCCTGCTGTCAGAAGCTGTAAGAGTTGGTGACATGCACATGGCAGGAGTCGACAACAAAGAGCACAATGCGAGAAACGCCATTCGTGCCAGTCCCACTCTCAGGGCCAGTAGCTTTGTTTTGCTAGCTTTTCAGTGGAAGCACAACACAAACTCAATGACATCTTAGAACCGGAAGCTGGGCTTTAGAACAGTCAAAACCAACGACAAACTGCTGCCTGGAGAGGCAAAAAATGCGGCATCAAATCCAAGAAGACAATGGAGATCACAGATCCGTGCAGATCGCCATGGCCAAATCTGGCAAAATGCTAAGGCTGGAATGCCAGGCATCCCTACTGCAGGTGGAGCTTCTGGCGCTGCCTCCAAGGCTTGGACTGCACCTGCTTCTGCACCTGAACCAAATTCATCGCATGGAGGGATTCCCGCTGATTCCCAGCGTCTCAGAATGGTTTGCACGTCGCACTCCAGTGTGACTTTCTTGTAGGTTTCTGTTACTGAACATACCAAACAATCTTGACGTCTTTATGACTACTCTGAGAAATCCGGTATTGCGAGACTCCTTGAAACTCGTATGCTAGGCCTCTTTGTCTCAGCAGCGTGCACAGCAAGAAGCATTTCTTCATCAACAGGAAGCTCAGCTACAAAGAGAGGAGGCACAAAGACAGCAGCAGCAGGAAGCTCAGCGACAGCGCGAGGAAGCTGAACGGCAAAAGCAGGACAGGCGGCTGCACGCCCTGCTGCACTCCATTCTGTACATGTTCTATACAAGCAAGGCAGAGAGAATTTCTTTGTCCTTAGAAATTCATTGGGCATTGTTTGAGGTAGAATAGCATGTTCACAAAATAAAACAATGGATTGAATTATTTGAATTTGCTTGCAGTTCCATCATGTGTACTGTGTTCACAATAGCACCGCAAAAGGCC